>MJUU01039289.1:0-18884 GCA_002080025.1 Modiolus philippinarum
GTTTCTCTGTACCATGTTTTGGTTTTTAGAGAATAAAGATATATATATAACTTTTAAATCATTTAATGACCTATTTAGGTTAGACTCTACTAAATGACCAATCAGCTGCTGGTATAGTCAAAACTAGTACTTATATAAACAAAGCCATGCTACTTTCGCTTTGAATAAAACTGTCAATATTGACAATATCCGAGTTCTTAAATGCTCTTGTGATCAAGAAACACTTCCGGATTGACAAGCATTTTGATTCAGTCAGCCTCATTGCATGGGAAAAATACTGAAGCCTCATCAATGATGACACGTATGCGCAAGGATCTGAAAGGGAAAATTGGTAATTTGCATACCCCAGTTGAATGAGGCGATAGAAATTTCTTATTAGACTTTAAAGTTGGGTCTTTGCTCGGATATGTTACCTGGCAGACATGCCACTTTGAGAAAATCATATTGCCGCACAAAGTGAACTTCAGGTAATTTTGTAAATTCACAAAACGTTATAATGGCCGCCTATGGAAAATATTTAGTGGAGTCTGACCTTCAACTAAACATGACCGGCAAGCAAGAGATTCAAGATGGCCGCTATGCAAATTATTAAAGTACCCCTGATTCTGCCATATGGTTCTACTATGACAGGGAATTGTATAACTTGTTTTCTCTTATGATGTGGCAGCAATATCTATTTCTTACACGATAAGATAATTTTTTGTATCACTTAGTGATAACTTTTATGCTATCATTTCATTGGCCTTTCATATGATTAGATAACTTTTCAGCCGTGTTTTCATTGGTTGTTCTAGAGGTCACACATCAGGTCAAACCAACGTCATGGCAATTCTTTTTTAAATTCCGTGCTCATTGCATTATGTCGTCTGCATTATTTTTTATTCCATTGGCAAGAAGAAATGAAAAAAATTCATTCTCCCAAAACAGTTGGATATATTTTGGCCGCTTGAAATATAATATTATTGCTAAAAATAAGTTTAATTTCCTTCATTTGTTCTGTGTTGATGTTATGATGTAATGTGTATTGGAATCATTGAAGCGTGGAAATTGACATCAGAATCAGTTACAACAGAGACAGACAAATTTACACCTACATTAAATTTCAAATCATTCGTTACTCAACTCAACTGACAAGCAGAAATTTAATTTTATTACTGTATAGATGTTTAAAACTGTAATTACAATTCAACCGAGCTTTCACCCAGGTTTGTCACCAGCGAGGAATCGTGTACTTGTCATTGCTATTTATTGTTTACATGTGCGTATAATGCAACATAGTTCCTACATCTACAACACTTATCTTTGTTTATATTTTCTACTTTATATACGGGGAAAATTTATTGTTAGACTTTACATTCATTATAAGGATAAGTTTAAAGTACATAATCAATCTTCAATGTATTCACAAACACAACTAGTTTCTCCCAACTTAACATAATTGGAGAACACGACAGAATGGTTTATCATAAGAGAAATAGCTAGGTTTCACAACTCGTGATGCTTGTATATCGCTATTTAATTACAAATAATAATTAACTCGCTGAAGCTCGTTAACTATTATTGTGTAATTAAATAGCTCGCTTTGATAACAAGCGATATACAAGCCTTACTCATAATGAAACCTATAATTATCACTTAAAACCTAAGGAGTATCTCCCTCTTGCATAGCTCTGTCCTTTGCTGATTTTGGCTTTCCTTTTTGGACCTTTTTGGTAATTTGTTTTGTATCAGCTTTTACACATATTTTGGTTTATAGATTTACAAATATTTTGATATGATCTGCACTGAGAAGACATAAGTTGTCGAAATGCGCATATACAGAGACTAAATTCACAGTAACTTCGGTATTTTGTTGTTTATCAGTAAAAACTGTATGGATAAAATGGTCCTACTTAAATCATGTGTTTTGTAGAGTTTTATTGCCAAAACCTGCAAATTTCACTGATAACTCTCCGATGTAAGTACTTTTAGTACATACATTGAGTACGACTCTAATGGATTTTCTTTTTATTTCGGTTTTGAGTAAATTTAGTACGTACGTTGACATTTTTTACTTGTTCTGCCCTGTGACGACACATGATCAAAGTGGCCGTCTTGGTACATAATCATGTTTCTATATAAAGCTAAAATAAGTGTTTGATGGGGGAATTCAACAATCACTGAATTTAGATTTTTAATTAGATACAATTCATTTCATTATATGATGACTTTACCAATGCCAAGATAATTATAAATCATGCGATATTTACATAGACTTCAAATTAATCTGTACTTTGTCACCATTTTCATAAACAGGTTTATTGTTAAGAATATAAGCTATTTAAAAAGTCCAGTCACCAGAACATAGTTACAATGTGAGTCGTTGACTAATGTCCCAAAAGCATATTTTTCTTATACGAGGTCATATATAGGAATTTTGATAAACAAACAAATAAACAAACAAACAAATCTATTTTGATTTATATTAAAGTGAGGTCATTGCACGTTTGAAGGTGCAACACAATAGTTCAGAACATTTTACAGATTTTACAGATCCTGTTTGTAAAAGGTCGCTCTTTGGGCAGTCGGGAAACAACAAGTCCATCTAAAGCTGCTAGGGTTCTTCATTATAAGCAAGTCAATTATAACAAACGAAAATGTGTGGAATTGAGTTTAATAACTGATATCGACATCATTGGATCAAAGGAGAAAAAGACATGAATGTAGCGTTGCTCAGCAATTAGCAATGAATACCGCTCAAACCGGTGCTAGGGGCCGTCTTGAACTTGCTATGAGGTATGAGTAATGCTCATTGTTGAAGGCCTCATGGTGACTTGACGATGAAGAACAACAATAAAAGCGTTGTTCCATTGCTATGATACCATGTATTCGTAGAGATTTTGTCTCATTTGTATTTACTCCATAATCACTAGTGTTTTCAACTACAGTAATGGTAACGTGGTCTACAGGAAATATGGTTCATAAAAGTATTGAATGTTTAGATCCAGATCGTGAAATCCATCACAAAGAATAATCCATAAATAACGCGGAACAGAATACTTAAAATCTATGAACACAAAGTGTCACAAGAACAACTGATTTTGAATATTCCAAACCGCCATTACTGTATATTTAAAAAAAATGGAAAACACAAGGGAAACGCTCTATGAGCCAATCAAAATCAATGAAAACCTTTACAGTCCAGTGGATCGTGAGTACTGTAAAAAATCAATAACAGTTAGATGGGCAATCAAGTATGTAAAGGTAAACTCGAATACGCTAACCCACAGAAAAGATAAAGCTAATGTCTGGAAGAAATATATAAAATATTATTAAATAATTTAAATATTTAAATAAACAAACCGGTGAAATACACCCTATCACATTCCCTCCTGTTGGAGAATGTCTTGCACGACATCACCAAATATTGGGTGATGCTAAAACGTGTAACGGAACGAAACGAAGCGAAACGAAACGAAACGAAATAGAAACGAAACGGAACGAAATTGTTTCGTTTCTTGTTTTAGTATTTATCATTGTGTAATTACTAATTCAAGGAACTGTTTCGTTTCGTTCCTATTCCGTTTCGTTTCTTAAATTAGTAAAAATATTAAAATTAACGCAACTAACTTTGTACTGGGAAATAATGCCCATCGAGATCGAGACTAAATTCCACAACTCATTTGTCTTGTCCATGAAAAGTTTTCCTGGTAAAGACATTTTTCGATATCTGATTTTGTCCTGATAGGACATAATTTCATCGGAGGGTATTATGAAATTATGTCCAGTCTCATAGTTTTATAATGTAGGGGACACAAATTTATAGAAAGATGTTATAAAATTTTAAGCATTAAATGCAAAAAATGTTGCCCGGCACCTGAATCGGGTTTCAGGGGTTCCCGCTACAGAGCATCCGGATGCGTCAACAGTTGGTGGATAGGGAAATGGCCTGTCTATACAGGGTAGTCGGGTTATAATACGGAAAGCCTGATCGCAAAACACATGGCCAACTTGTGTGGAGAAACGCAAAATTTCCATGCAGTATAAAGGCCCCTTCTGTATTGCTCCAAGGAAGACAGACCAGGGACTATATATAGCTAATATATAGTCCCATGGCAGACGCACTAGATGTTGTATAGAGGTCTAAATTTGCTGCCCGAATACCCATTTCTCGCCTTTTCTAGTGGAAATTAAAACTCGTTGCACAGGTTGTCCCTTCCACCTTTATTTCTTTCGTCTTTGGTATCATTTTTGTGTCGCCTGTACCTAGTGCAGGATCGACACATAGGGATCACTATCCGTCGTCTTGCGTCCGTCTGTCCGTCCGTCTGTATGGCTCCAAAATTTTTACCATTATCCGCATCTCCTCCTAAACCACTGGGTACTTTCCAATGAAACTTGCAGGAATGCTTCAGTATGTATTGTAGATATGCACCATGCATTTAGTTTATCTTTTTTATGTTTTTTCCAGATTTTGAAGATATATTTGGACTTTGTCATCATAGCTTATTGGAGTCACATGGTATACCTCCATTATCCCCAACTTGCAAGGAGGCTTCAGTATATATTGCAGATGTGCACCGTGCATGTTGTTTTTCATTTATTTTATTTCTTTCAGATTGTTTTACCTAAAGCTTATTGGAGTCATAGGGTAAACATCCATTATCCGCAACTCCTCCTACACTGCTTGATCCATTCCAACCAAACTTGCAGGAATGCTTCGATATATATTGCAGATGTGCACCATGCATTTTTTTGTTGATTTTTTAATATTTTTTCAGATTTTCTAGCTATGTTTGAACTTTTTCATTTCAGCTTATTGGAGTCATAAGGGTATGCCTCCATTATCTGCAACTCCTCAGGACCGCTTGGTACTTTCCAACCAAACTTGCAGAATGCTTTAATATATATTGTAGATGTGCCCATGCATTTAGTTTTTGATTAATTTTGATTTTCTCTGATTATCATTGGACTTTGTCATTATACAACAAAACAGGAATATTTTATATATAATATAGTGCAGGCGACACATGTGTTCCGTGGAACATCCATGCATTTTTCTTTTCAAACAATAGGAATACCAGAATATAAAGTAACTTGCTCCCTCCATATTTGCATATGATGCTTCACGTGCATGCAATTTGAATCAGGCCAATACGATCAAGTGCTTTAATCAACATTTTTGTAAAAAATACATTTAACTGTTTAAAACTTGCACATTTATATATCTTTTGTATGTAAATAAAAGAATTGCTCTTTTTGTCTTACATAAATGAAAACGAATTAATTTTGCACTTAAGTACTACTTTTGGTTATGACAACTACATATTTCACGAATGGATATGGAGTAAAAGAACATGATACCATAACAAATATATTAACCCCAACTGCAATTAATTTGACATCTACCCCATTTCCTTTCTTTTTCATATGTACAGTGATCATCAAAATTGTTATAGGTAATATATATTTAATTTGTAAAATAATTATTTTTCGTCTTATTGAAAAGTTAATTTGAGCAAATTTTGTTCTTTTACTATTGCTGACAATTTATTGGTCATTTCTACCTCATAACAAAATTCATTGACGTTTTCCAAAAAAAATAAAAAAAAATATTAATTAGTCTACAGGATTATAGGTTTTAATCAACATGTACGTCATTTTGCTGCTTTATCCACAGGAATTCGCTTCTGTAATTCAGTCGACCGCACATTGATTGGTATACTTACGGAAGCGAATCCCTGTGCTTTATCTTCTCGTTTCCTGTTCAAATTAAATATAAGTCCACATACCTTGTTGTATTTAAGTTTATATATTTTTGTTTGTGTTTTGCTGTTAGATTTTGTATGTTGTTAATTTACAAGGAAAGAACACTTGTAAGAAGGTACAACTTTTGTCCAATCCTGTTAAATATATTTCAATGAAATAATACACTGTAAAAAATGTGTTTAGGGCCTAAACGTTTTCCTAAACACTATTCTTGCAACAGATTTTAAACATGTTCTGAACCTAAACATGGTTAGTATCTAAACATGTATAGGAAAATGTTTACAGTTTAATCATGTTTAGGTTTTATGTGTTTAGCTTGTAAACATGTTTAGACACTGTGTTCAGGTCATTTATCATAAATCTATAACTTTTGAAGAGTTTGTTGGTGCATCCTGGATTTTATATGTTAGTCTTGAATATTTAGACATTGGTGCTGATTAAAGCTCATAAGACTTCTCTATACAGCCTGAAAACTGACTGCACAAAAATACATTTTATCTGTATTTTATCTGTATTTACCCACAAAAAAGAAAACAAGCCTGAGCATCTCATCTTACAGGCCAAGACAAATCAAAAACTTAATTTGATTAAATGAAACCCTTTATTCCAAGATGAAAACCAACAATATAAACCTCATTTCTTCGGAACACCTCATATCCTCGCACAATATTTAATACAGCACTAGATTTTTATAATCATTTGTGTGGTCCCTGTTTTTATTATTAGTAGATAAGTATAGTTTGGAAGCATAATGAAATATAACAGAATGTAGAATACAAATCATATATTAATATTAGCTCAAGGAATGTTCAACAATATAGGTTACGGATGTTCATTAATAGCTCAAGGAATGTCCGACAGTATAGCCCACGATATCCAACAAACGTCCTCGCTCACGTAAAATATAATCTTTAATGCTAGTACTACTGTCATTTCAAAGCCGCATATCAAATTGGGAATTTTCATGTTCAAGATTCAGAATCCTTTAAAACTTCCGCAAAGTAATAACGAACATGTTGGTGAAGTTAAACTGCATGGGCTATTGTTTCAAACAGTTTCTAGGATGTTATCAGTCTTTGCTCCATCGTAGTGTTTGATAAGATTGGATCTCGCATAATTTTGACTTTTGGACAGCTTCTACTTGGAAACAGATAGTCTAAAACATGGACATGAAAGAAAAAAAAAAGAGTAATTCAAAACAAAAGTTTAAGATGGAACTTTATAACGGCTTAACATCTAATTGCATATATATCTAAAATTAAAATTCACAAATAATCTTTTTTACACATGAAAATACAATTTAAATTAACAGATGACATTGAAAATCGGTAGATCTAAAGAACATTAACCGAAAATGATCCAAAATGTATATTTTCCTCCCCCTTTTTCTAAAACATTATAACTTGAGCAGCGTATATATGTAAAAATTCATTAAAAAACAAAAATGTTAAATTTTCTAATTGCTACTTACCTAAACTAAGATAATTTTGCTATAAATATTTCCGTATTCCATGCTGATATCTGCAAAATAAACTTTAGTTTCCCTACTTGTTTACATTATCTTTCATAGAAAATGGCTGACCACGCTATTTTCTTTGTGTAAAATGATACCATTGGCGGGAAAGTTTTATGTGTTCTAACTCTAAACATGTAAAATGGTACATGTTCTAACTCGAAACATGTAAAGTTGTACATGTTCTCAGTCTAAACGTGATTAGAAAATTAACATGTTTAGAAATCATGTGTATAGAATTTAAACATTTTCCTAAACATGTTTAGGCTAAACATGTTTCACATGGTGTTCAGGGCCTAAACACAATTTTTACAGTGTATTAAACTATAACTGAAAAAATGTCTATTTTCATGCCCTGCCATTGAAATCTTTATTTCAGTAGCAGAGGTCAATGAAGCTGATTAATGAGATGTCAAAGAATATTTTTAATGTAGTTGTTCACATTGGGATATTAGCATTTCGCGGGATTGAATTCTTGCTTTATATGTCATGCTAGATTGTTGAAAAATGATGCGTGTGAAAAGGGGTACAGATCGGACGTGATGTGGTTCCCGTAGAAAAAAATACCCCCNAAAAAAACCCCCCCCCCCCCCCGAGAAAGGCAGCTTCTTTAAAAGTGCTTGCCATATTTTCCAGCCTGTAATACGGGAAAGCTGAAAAACACTTTGAAATGTTTAAGGAAAGTTATCCACTATGAGACCCCTTTTGTATACACCGCGTAATAAGAATAAGAAAAATAAGAATATTTTATTTACTTATCATATTTACTATAACAGGCAATGAAGAATTAGACAATTTAAAAATGATTGAAATTATTACTAAAATTTGAAAAAAAATATATCATATAAGTAATGTTACTGCACATTCCGAGCCATCCTCTTATTGAAAATGAATAATATTAACTTCGATAGGGATAACCATTCTCACATATAAATGCTCCTGACTTTCATTTTTAAATAACCAAATATATTTTCCCATTGAACAATACTAGCAAATGCACTCAGATCTATCAGTGCGATTTTTGATTATATATGTCCGTTTCTATTCTTAGAAGATGTGCGCTGATTTTTATAATTTGCAAAGTGACTGTATGATTTAAAAGTCATAAATTCGAGTATATTGTTCACCTTCAAAAGGTATCTAGCTTACTGTAACACAAACGTATTTGTATGCAAAATGTCAAACTTATTATTATACCAAACTTTAAAAAAACCTCACACATTTTTGCTTTAGGATAACTACATAAAGACCCGATTATACAATCTAAAGATATTCAACTGAATACCAGATTTGACATCATTTGCATGTAAATTTTTATTACAAATGTATGCATCTGATAATGTGTTTATGCCACCTCCCTCGTCTGGGTTACAGGCATACATGTTAATTACACTTCATGAATATTTATTTGAATTCCGTCAATTTGATAGGTGAATATCGATCACGTGGCATATCAATGTGAAGTTGTAATTCCCATGAAACACACTTGACCACGTGTTCACGTGGTGGATGAATTTGTAAAAATAGAATCCCAATGTACATGATGTACTTCCTTGTAAATAAAGTTGTTTTTCATATTTCGGTTTTAAAATGTAATTATAGAATTATATGCACTATTTTAAAGTTTCATAGGGACTATGAAAGGGTTGCCCGGGCACACATTTTCAACATGAAGCACTACCGCGCTTCATTAAAAATGTGCTTCGGTCAACCCTTTCATATCCCAATGAAACTTCAAAATAATGCATTCAATTCTTAAATAATTTAAAAATATATAGTTATTAACTTGTTACATTAATTTTGTTGTATTGTTGTGTCTGAATTATGAATGTTATATTTGCAATTGCCCCTTGAGGGACCTTGATTGGAATAAATGTATCTTATCTTATAATAGCCCGTCTTGCAACGTTTGCATGCAACTAACATTGATATAACAATTCAGAAATAAATTGTCCATGTTCTGACATTACTGCATTATTACTAGCTAATTTTCTATTTTCACAAAGAATATATTTCAAAAATCCTTTATCACATTTTTCTGTGAATTATTCATAAATACCTTTTCTATAAAAAAAAATATATTACTAAACCAAGAAACGAAACGGAACGAAACGAAACGAAACGGTTTCGTTTCTTGAAATAGTAATATATATAGGATAATTACTAAAAGAAGAAACGAAACCGTTTCGTTTCGTTTCGTTTCGTTCCGTTACACGTTTTAGCATCACCCCCAAATATTTCCCTCCATGTAGGAAAAATGACATCCTCGTGAAGAAACAATCAATTAATTTTCTGTGGCAGCTTTTAACAGTCGAGGAAGGATCTGGTCCTCCATGCCTTTGAAAGTGCCACTAAAAGCTACATCCTTCAAGTAATCAGCTCTCAGTTTCCACTCTGGTTGTTTTTGAAAAGTTTTTGAACCAACAAAATCCTTATATTTGGTGTCAGCAGTCAATGTCTTGGCACGTGTTGACCGTCTCGGTGGTATTTGGTGCTGTAGCTGTGTCCGGGACATAAACAGCATCATGCCCAGGTTCTGTATCATCAACTGAAGTCTCAGATACATGATCCTCTGTCTCTGGTACTTCATCATGATCAAGTACTGGATCCTCTGTTTCTACTTCATCAGAAGGAAGGTCGTCACCTTCAAAATCCAGTGTATTGCTGTTCAGCAACAAGTTCTTGGTCGTCACCAGTACTGTCCTGAACTCCTGTGACTTTAATTCATCTGTAGCATTGTGTGGGATGCCAAAGTTTGAATCATAAGGCTCTCTAAGGGACCGACCATTTAACTTGAAGGGGGGGGGGCTATGGTTTTTTTCTAAAAAAATATTTTTGATCTGATTTTTAGTGAAAAAAATATTTTGGCTGCCAAAATGATGAAAAAAAATTTTCTGAAGGTGGCTTTCTGCCCAAAAAAATAATGTTAATTTTGAAAAAAAAATATTTTGTTGATACGCATGAAAAAAATAAATAATTTGTTTCGCGCGAAGCGCGAAAAAAATTTTCTGTCCAGAAAAAAAACCATAACCCCCCCCCCTTTCAGGTTAAATGGTCGGTCCCTAACCACATAAACCAAGGACTCATCATCACTTTCTATGGAACGCCATAGCTGTCATATGTTCATATAATTTATTTTGTTCTGTCTACTTTATATTTCATTATGTTAGTTTATTATGTTGTTATGTTGATTGATCATTTTGTTGTGTTAAATTGTATTCTTGTTGTGTTTAATTGTCTTCTTGTTGTGTTAAATTGTCTTCTTGTTATGTTAACTTATAATTTGGTTGTTTTAAATCGTCATCTTGTTTTGTTATTTTATTATTTTGTTGTGTTAACTTTTCTTCTTGTTATTTGTTATGTTAGATTGTCATTTTGTTGTGTCAAAAATGCTTTTGGTTGTGCTGATTGATCATTTTGTTCATATCAAAATTCTTGTTTTATCAACTTATTATTCCATTATGTAAGTTTATTATTTGATTGTTTTGGGTTACTATTTTGAAATATACTAATTGTCTTTATGTTATGTAAGTTAATTATTTTGTTGTGTTAAATTGTCATTTTATTGTGCCAGATAACTTTTCGTTATGTCGATTCATCATTTTGTTTTGTTACATTTTGGTTTTGTTATGTTAAGGCGAAGTGTACGTAATTAACTACTCCAACGATTTTTGTTTAATTTCGTATACAAATAGTGCATGGAAATATATAACAGAAAATCGAAAAAAATTGGGGGGTCACCGTTTTAATTTTCGAGATATGACTATTTGAAGTTTACTGCACGAAACACTAAAATTACAAAGGATATATAGGGAAAAATCGTAAATATCGGATTGTACATTTACTTAAATCGTGCTTGCAAATTTATTTATCCAACAATTTTTTTTGAAAATTTGATATTTTATTGAAAAATTAATTTCGAATGCATTGATGTAAAGAAAGTCCTTAGCAACCGTGCTCGTTTTCAAGATATATCGCTTTGAATTATAGATTTTGATGTAAAAAATGCGTTTTTCCGGCGACGTTACTGAAGACGTTGCTTTTTACTGTAACGCATGGCACTAACGATTATCTTTTTTTTTGCGTTTGTTGACTTCAGTAGACTGTTGTCGTTTTATAAACACCAACATTTATCAGAAAACCGACTGATACAAATAAGACTTTACAGATCTTCCGATGAGATTGTCGCAATACAATAAATTTTAGTTTGATTATTACTTACCGAACTTATCAATTGTATAAATCGTTCGAATTCATTATCTTTTTGTGCTTTGCTATTGTATCAAACTTTAGATTTTTAAAAATAGAAGTTAAACGTACATTGCATCAATTTATATAAAATTAGAATAATGACAAACAGCCTCTCTGCCGGGAGACGATACTAAGAAGTACATGTATAGCCATTCAGCGATGAACTTTACCGAGGACGAGACCATGTTGGACCATTTTCGAAAAAAGCGCAAAAATCGTCAAAAATCGTGTTAGTTGGTTTATGATAAATGTGCTTCATATGAAATAAAAATATAACGAAACAAAAGATCGAATTTGATTTATACCTCGAAATACTCCGGATCCGGGTCCATTGCTAAAGATATTTCTACGCAGAAGATGAATATTTTGCAGTGCAAAGTAAGTTCTTTCATAGCTGTATTAAATAAACTAAACACATAATTACAAACTAACCACCCCAAAGCAAAGAGAAAAAAGCCAGCGCAAAAAATAAGGTAACTGCACATGTATATCAGGTACTACTTCGATGCTAGAGGGGGTCGGCCCTTTTTCGGGATGTCGGGATTATATGCTTTTAAGCCCGGGATTTCGGGATTTTTATGATTTAAACCCAGGATTTCGGGGAAATAAATTTACCGTGAATCGGGATTTCATCAGTCTCTAAGTTTCTTTGTAGTTCGGGAATTCGTTAGAAAAAAAATAAAGCCGGGATTGCAGGATGAGACCCCCTGCCCTTCGATACTAGATTCAAAATACCTTTGGAACCAATTTGAAGGGGGTGGACATAGTAAAGAGAGACCATAAGAAAGGAGATAGGGGCGAGATAAAGGAGGCCGAAAGGGACGGGAGTAAGGAGAAAGACACCCACCTGTCCAGCACCTCAAATTTACGGTGACTTCGGTACAAAATTTACAAAAACTATACATGGTACTAAAATTACAGGACGGTTTAAGTACTAAATTTAAACAGTAATATCCGACATTAATAGACAGTATTTACAGTAATTTCCTAACTGAATTTACAATAACTTCGGCATTAAAATTATAGTACTTTTGGTACTAAATTTACTGTAATTACGATATTTATTAATAGGTTCATTTTCTCTTTTATTTCTCTTATTTATATTTGCGTCTTTTTTCATTCACTCAAACCTTTTTAAATCTTAAATGAGAAGGATTCAAAGTCGGCTAAAATTAGCAAGGACTTTTATTACCACTGGTTATTGAAAATTATGCATTATATTATAGATATCTGTTATTCTCCCTCGTGTCTATCTGTTACTGTATGAATAAATGAACACCGTAATGAACCTGACATTTCAAAGTATATAGCAGCACTAACAGTTCCAAAATCTTTCACCGGTCTTATTGTACTGTCTGGGCAATTTCTAAAATATCTGGACCTACCATTTATACATTTCTATTGAAAATTCTAATTCAACAGACCCATCACGATAACATTGATCTCGATAACATTTCGACGCCGTCCATTTTTCAATCATGACGTTACTAACGAGGCACGTCATTACTCCCGCAATCCGCTAGAGGCGTTGAATTACGTACACTTCGCCTTAAGAAGTAATTTTGTTATGTTAAATTGTCTTTTGTTGTGTCAAAGAAGCTTTTTGTTTTGTTGATTCATCATTTTGCTTTGTTACGTATTCATTTTGTTACGTTGAGTAGTCATTATGTTGAGACCGACAGCTTCGGATCCACGAGCAGATTCATCAACGAACGGACTCATCCATGTGGAGGACGAAATCCAATCAACGGATGGTCGTTCGGGTTTTCGAAATTAAATTCATAGGTTTTTAGCTCACCTGGCCTAAAAAGCCATGTGAGCTTTTGCCATCACTATGCGTCCGTCGTCCGTCGTCTGTCTGTCTGTCTGTCTGTCTGTCCGTCAACAATTTCAAAAATCTTCTCCTCTGAAACCGCTGGGCCAAATGTAACCAAACTTGACTTGAATCATCACCAGGGTATGGCTTCTCAAAATTGTGTTCGATTAGTCGGCTGGTGAAACAACATGGCCGCCATTGCTAAAAATAGAACATAGGGGTAAATTGCAGTTTTTGGCTAATAACTCGAAAACCATTACAGATATCAAAAATCTGACATGGGGGATAAAATGATCAGCATGATGAGATCTACCCACTGTGCAATTTTGAAGAAAATCTGAAAACCGATGTCGGAGTTATAGCCCTTTTTCCGTTGAATTTTCAAAATTTTTGCATTTTTTATTTTTTATTTCAAAAACTGTAACAGATAGAGGTCAAGTGTAAATTGCAAAAATGTTCAGCATATCAAGATCTACCCACCCTGAAATTTTGAAGAAAAATCCATAAACCCTTCTAGGAGTTACTGCCCTTTTTTCGCCGAATTTTTTAAATTTTTTTATTTTTCATCTTTTATTTCCAAAACTATAGAAGATAAAGGTTAAGTGTAAATTGATGAAATGTTTGCCATGCTGTGGCGACTTCAAAACTGATGTTGAAAATTGTTCCTTGACCGCCATTTTCAAAATGGCTGCCAAAAAAGGCAGGAAAATTCAACATTGTCCGATTTCAATGAAATTTGGCTTCCAAATAGATATTGATGTTGCGACTTCAAAACCGGTGTTGAAAATTGTTAGTTGACCGCCATTTTCAAAATGGCCGCCAAAAAAGGCGGGAAAATTTTTACATTATCCGATTTCTATGACATTTGGTTTCCAAATTGGTCTTGATGTTTCAACTTCAAAACTGATGTTAGAAATTGTTCGATGACCGCCATTTTTAAAATGCCCGCCAAAAAAGGCGGGAAAATTCAACATTGTCCAATTTCAATGAAATTTGATTTTCAAGTAGATATTGTTGTTGCGACTTCAAATCGATGTTGAAAATTGTTTGTTGACTGCCATTTACAAAATTACGTCTCAGCTTCAAAACTGGTTTGAAAGTGGTCCTTAGCAAGAACGTTTTTTGTCAAAACAGCCCAACAAAGAAATATAGTAAAACATGATCAGACTTTAAAAACAGTTCAAAATATTTGAGGTGTTTGAGCTACGAAAGTTTGAGAAACTAAAGATCAACTGTATAACTTGCAATGTTACCTTGATTGTGGCAACTGAAAGCCAGGTGAGCGATACAGGCTCCTGGGAGCCTCTGGTTTGTTATGTTACTTTACCCAACAAACAAACAAAAACACAATTTGACAACGTCAAAAATTACCAAAAAAACTTATCGCTTGGAAATTTTAATTACACTGTTTCGACACTGTTTTTTTTTCTAATGAAATCAGTCATTAATTTGATGTCGACATGACATCAAACTGGTTTCTCTTTACTATTATAAAAATCGAATAACTTTATATGTTTACGAGACAGATGTCTTACTTGCTTAATCTTTGTTTAGTCTTCTCCAGCTCTCATCCATGGGCTAAATCAGATATGGAAGTGACATTTTTCGACAATTAGCAATGAATTCCGATACCGGTACTAGGGGCTGTCTTGAATTTACTATGATGTTTGAACAAAGTTCATGGTTCAAGATGAAGAACGATAATAAGATAATAAAAGCTCTGTTTTATTACTTGGTTTTACCGTGCACTTGTAGAGACCATTCTCACGTCCATTTACTCCATATCCTTTCACTGTTAAAAGTCGTAAGTAACCACAAAATTGTTTGGTNAATCATGCGCATATGCATTTAATATGTGCTTAAAAAATTCCGTGAAATTTTAGTGTCAAAGGAGTTGCACTTACAAGCTTATAGGGTCAACAGGAAGAATCATTGATTTCTATCTTCAAAGGAGCATTAACTCTAAATAGAAACAAGATGAAATATCCCCGACAATGTTCGCATTATCATATAAATCAGTCATTTCGGTGATCGCTTCAAATTTCGGGTACAGAGAAGGCTTAAATTCTTCGAGTTAAATGCAACGGGAAACTCGAAATCCCATCGTGAAAAACTGCATTTTCACTTCTAAAATAGCATTTGCTCAGACCCGTGGAATTCCACATATATTCATATGATCTACTCGGATCTAAAGCAATGAGAAATGCATAATGGTGATTTACTTGCAACTCGAATGAGATTTTAAGTACACGTCTGCATTTCAAATGTTTACTAAATAAGGAATTTTTTGCCCCCAGATTGAGCGGAAAGCAAAATAATTCGCCAAGACAACCCTCAGGAAAATTGGGGTACTCTGTGGGCGACATGTGTCTGCAATTGAAAAGGGTGGTACAGGGACAACCCTACATGTGTACGTGAAATAAAAAAAAACTCTTCTTTGTAGTTACGAGAAGCGAAAAAATGATAATACGTGACTTTCAAAATGGTAATTCACAGTAAATTCGGTATTTAGTTATTCGTGTAATTGAAGACAGAAGGAAACGGGAATGAAACTGAATTTCTGATCTATTGAAAAAATAAATCATTAAATGCTGACATACCATCTAAAACCAAATTATTTATTAACTTGAAGTATTCTGTCAGAGAAAACCTTTGTTCCTCTAAGACCTAAGATTTGTACCGGCCTGCCTACCGCGTACACCACAACAATAAACAAAGGGTCCACAGCGAGAACTGCACTCCTGTGACTGAATATGTGCCGGCGTGGTTACCGCGCACAAACGACAATATACAAAGTGGTGAATCGGGGTGTCAACTGTAATTCTGCACACCCGGCTCTCAGCAACAACGACTCTGATTTACCGCGAATAATAATTTAATAACTTTAGCATGAAATATAACCATTTTACATAGATGGTTCCGATCAGTACAGTACTGAAATCCAATCTGATCAAAATACAACTTCTAACAATATTTATAACAATCTAACAATAAATATCGGAACCTGACATCTGTAATTTTGAGTGATAAATTCCCCGTGGGATTTAAACAATTTAGCACAATATAACAATTAAAATAACACAATTATGATAGAAAATTATCTTATTAAACGCCTGCGAGAACACGAATGTAAATGTCTCAAAAAAGTAACTTTAAGAGGATTTTAAAAAAGTCGACAAACAGTTTTATAACTAAATACGAATTCAAAGTCTCAAAATAATAAAATAAACTTTTGAAAAATAATTTCCGAAAATAAAAAAGTCCAAAAAGTCTAGTAAGATTTTTGACGAAATTTACACCACGACAATAGACCTTTTCACGCTAACTGCGGGGTAGTCCATGAGCACACTCATTAAAAACTTCCGGAGGAAAATTCTTTTGTTCTACCCCAAGCCCCACCTTCCGGATATTTACGTTACACATGCTCACTGACTGGCCCGCAGTTATCGTGAAAAGGTCTATACCATAGCAATCGCCACATGACAACTATAACTAGATTTTTAATTGACGAAAACGGAGTAGATTGAACATTGTTCACCCTTAGGTCTTCAGTAATAAAATGATGAATGATTTTTCTCCGTCGACTAAATGTATTTTGGTGTAATAAAAGAATTACAAAAACAGGATAACAGCAGTGAGGTGGAAGTTTTATTTCAAACATGTTTACAAAAAGGAGTATAGTTCAGTGGATTCGGTGTTCTGCAATGAACTTTAAACTTTTCTTGCTGAAATAATTAGTTTTGAAACTGTTGTAAGACTTATCATAAAAGTTTATTTCAAGTAAAAATGGAGAGACTTTTGTAATCATTGCAGTAATTTCTGTTTATTGTGCAAAAATATGATATAAATATTATCTATTAAAAATGAATTAAAATAAATTTAACATTCGAGGTTATCTCCCATAACGTCCTGTACGTGGATGAATCTGATCGTGGATCCGAAGCTGTCGGTCTCAACATGTAACAAAATCGTAGGCTGTCTTTGGGCGAGCTGTTCTTGACACGAGAACGACGTTCCCGGGTTAAAAAAATCGCCCAAATGACACGAACATCAACCCGAGAACACTGTTCGCGGGTCGAAATTTCACACCACCTTTTTGGTAGGAGTGCCAAGAACAAATATGGCGGACACTGGAGAGAAAAGTCTGTGTGAATTTGAACAATGTCCGATTATATTGAACAGCGATCTTTGATACATTCTTTTAGTGCGGAAAATTGTTTTTTCTTGTTTCAAAATAATTTTGAAGATAATAAAAATTTGTAGCGCGGTAACCGGTTGACATATGAGGCCTTTTAATTTTTTTCACGTTGATTAGCAGATTCGTTATTCTTTCATATATGGAGAGGTAGTGTACACGTAAAATAAACAAAAATGTAATATAATCACTAAGCTGCTAGAGAGAAAAGTTCTTAATTCAACTTCAATAAACCTCAAAAAGTGAATATTCAATACAGGAGTTTGTCCTTAGCTATATTCGATATTATACATTTATTTCCCATGCATGTGGGAGATATGAAGCTTTGTTTACCCGAGGGAATCATATTTCCCGAAGGCATCGCCTGAGGGAAATATGATTTCCCAAGGGTAAACAACTCTTCATATCTCTCACGTGCATGGGAAATAAATATTTTATTCCACCACTAAGTTTAATATGTATTATATTATTTATTATATTATATATATTTATATTAAACATATTCTATTTGCAAAAAACAAATGCAAATGGGATTGGACACAAGTTATCTCAACATTAGAAACGTCCTCTCCCTTACAAATATATATAACAAAATACTTTACAATCAAAATGACGACTTACAATGAATAGATATATAAAAGAAGCATGTTATCTCAATAGGTGATTTGCCAATTACCGACTTTGGTTCCGTTCTTTAAAATTTTTACTCAATCAACGTCACGTGACACCGGACACCGAAGAAACCCTTATAAATCAGCATTCTGGCTCATGAGATCTATTGGGATATAAAAAAAAACAAACAGGCACATTAAAGGATATATTATTTTGATAAATCTCACCAAAGATGAAGCTTGGAATCCATGCAGGTCAAGAGAAAATAATTTTTACATTTTGGTTAGTTTACGTTGGAAACTACCCGTGTTTGTCCGGTCTAGAGTTGCTTCCCTTTGCCCAAGTTTGTAAATCGCGAGGTCAAATTCGGGAATTCCGCTTGAATTGGCAAATGGTCTATTAAGATGGAAAAAAAGAAAAAAAAACTTTTTTTCAAAACATAAATACAAATTGGGGGACTGGAGTGGGTGTTATCAATAACACACAAAAAATGAATTTCGGTTAACTAAGCGCATTACTAAATCGACGACTACCTGCAATAAAAGAATGTACACTTCTAAATATTTCAGTGTTTTGTAAATCAGTAAGATTTGTGTCACCAGCTAACAGCAATTCGATAGTTATAGAATATATATGTAGCCTATTAAATAAATCAACACGACATTGTTCATAAAATGGACATTCCATAAAAAAGTGGATGCCATCTTCAACAGGATGGCCACATAAACATGCTGGACTTGAATTTATAT
>MJUU01039291.1:1584-31389 GCA_002080025.1 Modiolus philippinarum
AACCAAACTTAGACACAATGGTCCTTAGATGGTCCCATCCAAAAAAGGTATCCGACAAGTCCGTACCTAATCCAAGATGGCCGCCAGCGGGGAACATAGTTTTAACATTGGACTCTAAGGGAAAGATCTTCTTCTCAGGAACTACCAGTCCAATTATAACCAAACTTAGACACAATGGTCCTTAGATGGTCACTTCCAAAAAAGATATCCGACAGGTCCATACCTAATCCAAGATGGCCGCCAGCGGGGAACATAGTTTTAACATTGGACCCTATGGGAAATTACATTCAAAGATCTTCTCAGAAACTACCAGTCCAATTATAACCAAACTTAGACACAATGGTCCTTAGATGGTCCTCCCCAAAAAAGGTGTCCGACAGGTCCATACCTCATCCAAGATGGCCGCCCGCGGGGAACATAGTTTTAACATTGGACCCTATGGAAAATACATTCAAAGATCTTCTCAGAAATTTATAGTCCAATTAGAACCAAACTATGCCACAATGGTCTGTAGGTGGTCCCATCCCCAAAATTTATCTGGCAGGTCCATACCTCATCCAAGATGGCCACCATCTGGAATATAGTTTTTACATTGGCCCTATTAATTTTAAGGGGAACTTCTGCCCAAATTTTTGAATTTTTATTTGAATTGTGGTCTGAATGTTTCAATTTCAGCATTTTGTATTGCCTTGATTATAAGGGGAACCCCAGCCCAAATTTTTTTTGAATGGTGTTCTGTTATGGGTTGTAATGGATGGTGCATCTTTCTGTTGCCATGGAAACCAAACAAGAAGACTAATTTCAGAAAAAAAAGTATTCTGCTAAATTTTATGTTTTGTTTTTCCTATGCCTTTTATCTATGTCAGCCATGGTCCAGGTGAGCGATACAGGCCCTTGAGAGCCTCTTGTTAATTGTCATCCTTATATTGCATATATGTTAAGTCATTATACTAAATGCTTTAATATTGTCTATATATACTCTCAATTGTAAATAATATAAATTGTATATTAAACAGTAATGCAATTAAGGGATGTTTGTAATTCATAGATTGCACTGATTAATGCCTTCTAACTTTTGTAATTAAATTCTCCTTTGTTTTATATGTCTCATCCTTCATTTTTGTCTCACTGAAAACAAATATGGAAAAATTTCTTTAAACATGTGTCAGTTAGATCCTTACTCTTAAAAAAAAACACATTTGATTTATATTATAATGTTATCAATATCAATTAACGGTATGTGATATTGATATATTTCTCAATAGACTGACAACAGAAGAAACTTTACAAAGATGGAAGTATGTGATGATATTTCTGCTAGCTAATTCTTTGGCATGTGTCACAACTACAGCATTCCTAAATATCAATGATAGGAGAAGGGTATGTATTTTTGATCTTGTGAAGACATGATGTTGCACAGCATTCAGTATACTTTATCTTGAAATACTGTAAATAGTTTTGAGATGATTATACTAAGGAGCAATCATTTGGCTAACATATTCCTGCAGCAAAAGAACACAAGAAACATGCAAAGTGTAACAGTGGCAATAAAGTTGAATTGTGCCACATTAGTACAATTTGCCAAGAAAATTCCTATATTTATACCCCCACGAAGGAAGTTTAGGGGTATATAGGAATCACTCTGTCCGTCTGTCCATTGTCCCTCTGTCCGTCTGTCCGTCTGTCTGTCTGTCTGTCTGTCTGTGATAGCAAACAATTTTTCGTAACAGTTTTCTCAGTAACTACTCATCACTGCAACTTGAAATTTTGTATGCCATTTATAATAATGTCCTATACAGCAAGTAGCGATTTCAGGATTGCCAGACATCTACTTCCTGTTTACCGACTTAGTTAATTTTCGAGATCTTTTGTCAATCGTTGAAACTTTTCGTAACATTTTTCTCAGTAACTACTCATCACTGCAACTTGAAATTTTGTATGCAAGTTTATAATGATGTCCTATACCGCAAGTAGTGATTTCAGGATTGCTGGACATCTAATTCCTGTTTACCGACTTAGTTAATTTTCTAGATCTTTTGTCAATCGTTGAAACTTTTCGTAACATTTTTATCAGTAACTACTCATCACTGCAACTTGAAATTTTGTATGCAAGTTTATAATGATGTCCTATACCGCAAGTAGCGATTTAAGGATTGCAGGACATCAACTTCCTGTTTACGGACTTAGTTAATTTTCGAGATCTTTTGTCAATCGTTGAAACTTTTTGTAACAGTTTTCTCAGTAACTACTCATCACTGCAACTTGAAATTTTGTATGCAAGTTTAAAAGGATGTCTTATACGGCCAGTAGAGCTGGACATCTACTTCCTTTTTTACAACTTAGTTAATTTTTGAGCAAATTTTGAGCAAATTTCACAAATTTTTTAGTACACAATGGAATTGTGCAATTATAACTTTTTTGTGGCATTAAGGATGCAGAACACAGTTATTTTGGAACAAGTCAATAAAAACTACCCCCTTCCTTTATATGATATGTATAAAATTACATATGGACATCTATATACCAATGGAAAGCTTAAAACCTCTAGTTTCATGATATTTAAAAATATTAATAAATTTGACAATGGTACATGCAAACTGAGATGATTATGAATGTGGACAAAATGGTAAATTTCACTGAAAATTGCACCAAAGCAGGCCACGTTGAGCCAAAAATTTCAGCATACTGGTGCAGAAATTACCATTGAAATTAAATTCATTGCAAAGAACATGATTTCTTCTTTCTTTTAAGTAGGGTTTTAGGGTACGGTCACCGGCTCCGAAAGCTGCTATTTTGCCTGGCAACTGAGTTCAAAATTTAGCACATGGCAAACTACAGTATTCATCCAATTGTCTCCCCTGCACAAAGTTGACACAAAATAAAATTTGATATTAAGCTCTGACTTCAATTATCTATTAATTTTATCATCAAGTCCAACTCTAAACATAATTATAAAAAAAGTTGACATTTTCAATGTTAGGACCTTAAAAAAGCAGGGAATCCCATAGATGATGTAATCATCTTGGAAAAGCCCACTCGCAAAATTTATGAAACTGTGTCTTGCTACCAAATTATATCGGTATCTTCTGCTCCAATGGGGAGTGGGGGTATCATTTTGTGGCCCTCCAGGCCACAGTACCTCTAGTTTGGTATGCAAAATTTCAAAATGTAATGGTAACACATTTATGTTATGGACTTATAATCGTTGTGTATAATTATAGCTCATCTGGCTGTAGCCAAGCTAAAATGAGATTTGGCTAACACATTCCCTATTTTCGTTAGCCAGGACCATGCATTAATTTAGCCTGTTTTTAGCAGTTACATGTATCTCCCTTTTCGGACGGTGTCACAACAAAGGCAAAACGGAGGGAATTCTACATGTTCAATATTTTTTCGGCATTATGTGGAATACCTGACCAAAAAGACAGAACGAAAATTTGATGGGTTAAAAAAGTAATCAGAAAAAATAAAACACAAGGTTATTTGGAACCCTCAGTGAATTTTTATTAATACATCTGTGATTTGACTGACAAGTTAGTTGTATTTATTCCATACTAGTAATGTTGTAAAGAGCAAAGGGGAATAACTTCAAAATCAAAGACAGCATCCTACAAAAACCTGACCAGGAGTTGATCCTGGCTTACATAAAGAGGGAATAGCATCCATCACCCATCTGTTATATCTTGTAAACTTGTCATTCTCCTTTTGAACCACACAGGCAATTTCCTCTGAAACTTTAACCAGTATTGGTCACATTAGCCCTTGGGTAATGTTCCCTTTGAAAAACTGTCTAACAACATCCCACCTAAAATGGCTTCAAGCAGGGAACATGGAGTAACATTGGACCATAGGGGGAAAACTGATTCAGATTTTCTTCTGAAATCACTTGCCCAATTTTTACAGCATTGTGACAAAGATTTTAGGGTGGCACCCTTTTTATACCCTGCCACACAAAGTGGCGAGGTATTATATGATACCCTCAGGCGTGTGTACGTCCGTCTGTTTGTCCATCGGTCCGTCCCCCGAAGGTTTCCGACTGATAACTTGTGAACGAAATAACACAAGATCTTCATACTTGGTATGCAAGTTGTTTACCACAAAACTCAAGTTCTATTTTGGGTTCAGATGTCCAAGGCGTTCTGGAGTTATGCCTCATGAAACTTTGAAATTTTGCTAATTTTAGGGTTTCCGACTGATAACTTGTGAACGAAATAACACAAGGTCTTCAGACTTGGTATGGAAGTTGCATACCACAAAACTCAGGTCAAGTTCCATTTTGGGTTCAGAGGGCAAAGGGGTTCTGGAGTTATGCCCCTTGAAACTTTGAAATTTTGCGAATATTAGGGTTTCAGACTGATAACTTGTGAACAAAACTAGGGCATGTTGAAACTGGCGTTGTCGGAAGGGCCCCGCAATTTCGATCCTGAAACTCCGGGCAAAAGTAAAATTGAGGTAATTGTGGATTTGCATTCTGTTTGACACACAAATGTGTTGATACAGTAATTTGCTGGATACTGTGATTTCTTGAAGTTTTACCAAACCATGTCATTTCAAAAAGTCAAAGTATTGGCAAACAGGAAGTGGATGTTCGACAAATTTGAAAACCACTTTCACAATACGACTCAGGTTTTTTGTAAAAATTCAAAGTGTCGGCAAACAGAAAGTGGGCGTCCGACAAACTTTGAAATTGCTTACACAATACAACTCGTCATTTCAAAGCTTCAGACCAAATTTCAAATCATTCCCTTCAGTAGAAGCCAAGAAATCTTAGAAGGAAAATTTGGTTTATAGTAAAAAAATCAAAGTATAGGTAAACAGGAAGTGGATGTCAGACAAACTTGAAAATTGCTTACACATTACAACTCATCATTTCAAAGCTTCAGACCGAATTTCAGGTCATTCCCTTCAGTGAAGCCAAGAAATCTTTCACGGAAAATTGGTTTATAGTAAAAAATCAAAGTATTGGCAAACAGGAAGTGGATGTCCATCAAACTTGAATACTGCTTACACAATATAACTCATCATTTCCAAACTTCAGACCAAATTTCAAAGTATTCCCTCTAGTTGAAGCCAAGAAATCTATGACGAAAATTTTTTTTTTGTAAAAGTTCAAAGTATCGGCAAACAGGAAGTGGGCGTCCAACAAACTTGAAAATTGCTTACACAATACAACTCATCATTTTCAAGCTTCAGTCAAAATTTCAAATCATTCCCACATATACAAGCCAAGGAATCTGTGACGGAAAAAATTGTTGATGGACAGATGGACAGACAGACGGACAAAGTGAAAACTATAGGGCACCCGCATCTCGATGCGGGGCCCTAATAACACAAGGTCTTCAAACTTGGTATGCCCCTTAAATTTTGAAATTTTGCAAATTTTAGGGTTTCCGACAGATAACTTGTGAATGAAATAACACAAGGTCTTCAAGCTTGGTATGTAAGTTGTTTACCACAAAACTCGGGTCAAGTTCGATTTTGGGTTCAGAGGTCCAAGGGGTTTTGCAGTCATGCCCCTTGAAACTTTGCAAATTTTAGGGTTTTGAACTCGTAACTTGTGAATGAAATAACATACTGTCTTCAAACTTGGTATGTAAATTGTTTACCACAAAACACAGGCCAAGTATAATTTTGGGTTCAGCGGTACACATAGTTCTGGAGTTATGCCCCTTTTCACCTAGAAATTTTGTGAAACGTGGCGGGGTATCATGTAATGCACCATTACTATTTTTGTCTCGCCTGCCACGAAAGTCGCGGAAGCGAGACATAGCGATCCAAATTCCAGCGGCGGCGGCGTCAACAATTGCACAAGTTTTTCATAGGTTGAATAGAGGCATTTAATCTTTATAGAATTGTGTCAAAATTGGACAGAAGCTAGATAATGGTCAGAAAATTACCTCTAGCTGAAAAAATTGGAAATTTTATTTTTGTTTTTTCCGTATTTTTTCCATATTTGGACTTAAACTTTTTGAAATGTTAACCCACAAATTAAAGTTTTTTAGATGGTGAATTAAGTTATTAAATCTTATTGGAATATTATAAAAACTGGTCAGAAGTTAGAAAATGTTCTAAAAATTACCTCCAGATGAAAATTTTGAAATTTATTTTTTTCATTTTTCCGTATTTTTTCCGTATTTGGACTTAGTTTTTTTTTCCAAAAAAATTGAATGATAACCCACAGATTAAAGTTTTTTAGAAGTTGAATAAAGTTATCAAATCTTATTGGAATTTATTGAAAAGTGGTCAATAGATGGTCAGAAAATTATCTCCAGCTGAAAAAATTGGAAATTTTTTTTTTTTTGTTTTTCCATATTTTTTGCGTATTTGGACTTGGTTTTTTGCTAAAAATTTCAATGTTAAACCACAAATAAAAGTTCTTTAGTAAGTGAATTAAGTGTTTGTGTCATAACAGAATTTCATTAAAATTAGACATTGCTGCTTGCAGTGTGCAGATATGTAACAAGCTGTTTGAATTTTCATTCTGGTTCCAACTGTGGTAAATTTCCTGAAAATATCAAAGACCGATAATTTTTTAAATATTTGCATATTATTAAGAAAATAAGGCAATTCTTTGATGCCAAGCATAATTTTGAACTCGTAAGAAATAAAAAACATGGTTCCAACATTGGTAAATTTCCTGAAACTGTCCAAGACATACATTTTTTTGAAATTCTTCCTAGCAACCATGGTTTTTTAGTGAATTTGAAATAAACAAACATTTTACTGAATGAAATTGCAAAAATTTTTGATTCCGATTTTTGGTAAATTTCCTGGAACTCTCTTAGACCAATTAATTTTTGGAATTCTACCTAGCAACCATACTGTTTTAAAAATATATTGATGAAAACAGTAATTTACAAAAATGGAATTGCAAAAATATTTGATTCCAATTTTGGTAAATTTTCTGAAACTCTTCAAGATATGCAATTTTTTGAAATTCTTCTCAGCAACCATGTTTTTGAGTGAATTTGAAATAAACAAACATTTTAATGAATAAAATTGCAAAAATGTCTGATTCCGATTTTGGGTAAATTTCCTGGAACTCTCTTAGACCAATTAATTTTTGGAATTGTACCTAGCTAACATACATTTTTAAAAATATATTGATGAAAACAGTAATTTCATTAATGGAATTGCAAAAAAATTTGATTCCTACATTGGTAAATTTCCTGAAACTGTCCAAGACATGCAATTTTTTGAAATTCTTCTTAGCAACCATGGTTTTTGATTGAATTTGAAATAAACATTCATTTTAATGAATAAAATTACAAAAATTTTTGATTCCGATTTTTGGTAAATTTCCTTGAACTCATTTAGACCAATTAATTTTTGGAATTGTACCTACTAGTAGCAACCATACTTTTTTAAAAATATATTGATGAAAACAGTAAAAAAAAAAAAATTTCAATAATGGAATTGCAAAAATTCCAATTTTGGTAAATTTCCTGAAACTCTTCAAGATCTGTTAATTTTTGGAATTCTGCCTAGCAACCATACCATTTTTAATACATTTTGGTGAAAACAGTCATTTTCAATACCTGAATTACACAAATATTTGAATTCAATTTTGGTAAATTTCCTTAAACTCTTAAAGCCTAGTTATTTTTTGGAATACAGAAAATATATAAGCATTCATATTGTTCTTACTGTAATGATACCGTACTGAGCAGGCGAGACACATGGTTCTGAGGAACCTTTACGAATTTTTATTTGTGTCCAGTCAGTCCACACCTCATCCAAAGTGTTGCGAGCAGGAAAATTGTCTTAACATTGATGGGAAAACATTAATACCTCTGAAATTGTATGTTAAATTGTGACAAACTTTTGCAAAACTCCTCACCCCATCCAAGATGACCACCAGTGGGGATGATTATTTTACAATGAACTATATAGAAAAACACATTCTATGATTTTCTCAACTACTTGAACAACTGGAACCAAAGTATATGACAATAATTTGTTGATGGCCCAATTAAGTATGTGTCCAGCAAGTCACCATGTCAGTCAAACTGACTACCATGGGGATCAAAGTTAAATATTGGATGTATTGGGGAAAGCATTCAGAGCTATTCACCTCTGAAACCTGAAAGAAAATTGGAATCAAATTAAGTCAAAATATTCCTTTGGTGGCCCCATATAAAAAGTATGTTTGTTAACGTTTGACCCTATAGGAAAACAGTTAGATATTCTCCTCTGACACTACATGGGCAGTAGAAAAAACATATTTTGTCAATAGTCTTGGATGTTTCATTTTAAAAAGTTTTTGTCGGGCAAAGTCCTCAACCAATCCAAGATGGCTGCCAGAAAGGATTGATGGTCACTGGATGAAACTTTACAGAAAGGAAGGACACTATATGGAGATAAGCATGAATGAATATAATTATTGTCCAAAACTAGGAAGGGAAGATAATTCAACTTCATTCTTTCATTGAATCTATCTGCACAGATTACTTTGTAAGTGCAACTCATCTTAAACCAAATGAAGGATTTGTATGAAACTTTATTCAAAGAAAGGACACTAAATGGAAATAAGCATGAATGAATATAATTATTGTGGAAAGCCAGGAAGGGGAGATAATTCAACTTCGACTTTTCTTTAATTCCATCTGCACAGATTACCTCACAAGTACAACACCTCTAAAACCACTTGAAGGATTTTGATGAAACTTTATACAAGGTTTTGATGAAACTTTATACAAGGGAAGGACACTATCTCTAGTTGTGCATGAAGGTATTTTATATCTGTAGGACATCATGAAGGGGAGATAAATTGATTTTGACTTTTTATTGATTTTTTTTTTGATGATTTTTTTTGGACAATTTTTCAAAGATATAATTCAAAGGTTGATATTTTGAATTCAAAGTGTTGTAATGAAATTTTTGTAATGGTTATGATTTTTGTGTAAGATTTCAAAGAGGCCAAAAATGGGTGAATTTAATTATTTTCTGATTTCTGGCTTTCCATATTATTTGATTTTAATGCTGCTGATGAGAGGTTACTCCTTGAAACAAGTGTACAGCATTACTTAATTTACTGTTTAATATGCAACTTCGGTATTTTTGTATTTTGACAGAATATTTTCATGGGAACTTTTGAGAAAAGTTATTCTTGAGTATTATAGCTTTGTGTCCACACCCATCTAAATTTGCACTTACAATATTGATTCAGAGTTCAATGGGGGGGGGGGGGTATATATGAATCACCCTGTTTGTCCGTCCGTCCGTCCGTCCATCTATCCGCCCGTCTGTCCACACTTCTTGTAAGGGCAACTCCTCTTAAACCACTTGAAGGATTTTGCTGAAAATTTACACAAAGGAAGGACACTATATGGAGATGTGCATGAAGGAATATAATTATTGTCCGAAACCAGAAAGGGGAGATAATTTGACTTTGACTTTTGGTAGATTCCCTATGTATGAGTAACCTCATAAGCTCAACTCCTCTTAAACCACTTAAAGGATTTTTATGGAACTTTACACAAAGGAAGGACACTACCTGGATATTTGCATGAAGGAATATAATTATTGTCCGAAACCAGAAAGGAGAGATAATTTGACTTTGACTTTTCGTAGAATCCCTATGTATGAGTAACCTCGTAAGCGCAACTCCTCTTAAACCAGTTAAAGGATTTTTATGGAACTTTGCACAAAGGAAGGACACTATCTGGATATGTGCATGAAGGAATATAATTATTATTCGAACCCAGGAAGGGGAGATAATTTAACTTTGTCTTTTCGTAGATTCCCTATGTACATGATGTATGGGTTACCTCGTAAGCGCAACTCCTCTTAAACCACTGAAAGGATTTTGATGAAACTTTACACAAAGGAAGGACACCATATTGAGATGTGCATGAAGGAATATATTTATTGTTGGAAACCAGGAAGGGGACGTTATTTGACTTGGACTTTCGTTGATTCCTTTTGCAATAATTTTTTGGACTTGGATAATTTTTCAAAGAATAATTCAAAGTGTAGATATTGTAAAAGCTGGAAGAGAAAAACACTCTTTTCATTGTTTCCCTCTTGAAAAGTTGTTTTCAAAGTGATGTAGTGAAATTTCTCTAACTCTTATGATTTTTGTGTAAAATGTCAAAGAGGCAAAAAAAAAAAGGGTGAATTTTATTTTTGTCTGATTTTGACAGAGTGTTTTCTTTGGCACCCTACGAAGAGTTCTTTTTTGAAGATTATATCATTGTGTCCATACTTGTATAGTGTCCACACCTGTATTGTGTCCACACCCAATGAAATTTGCACTTACCATATCGATTCAGGGTTCAATAAGTGGGGGGTATATTTGGCTGCCATTCGGCGACAGCTCTTCTGCCTGTTTCTTAACCTACAAAAACGGCTATGCCAATAAACATGGTTATGAAGCTAAAATTTTCCATTTATTTATATTCATGAAAAGATACTGATTAATTGGCAAGATAACCTGGTTTACAGTTTAAAATTCTTTTTTATTTTGTTTTACAGGGAGGTATACTTAATCTTAGCAAGAAACAAAAACAACAAAGAGCATTACAGCCTAAACAAGAAGTTGTGGAAGAAGATGAAAGAAGTCCTCTCCTACCTGATGGCAATAAACACAGCATTAATTAGTTTACACATAATGAAGTCCTCTCCTACCTGATGGCAATAAACACAGTATTAATTAGATGTAATATGAACATTTTTATACAAGCAACAAGAAGTTTAGGGGCATTGTTGTTTACCTCTATTTAATATTTTATATTACAGTATGTTATTTGGGATTAATAAAGTCCTCTCAAAGTGCCAATAAACATGTAGATTTATTAGATAGAATATATAAATTTATGTTTTTTAGCTCACCTGGCTATGCAAGGGTTATAGCTTTTGCCATCACTTGGAGTCTGTCCGCCGTCCCTCCTCCATTGTCTGTCACTTTCTAAAATCTTCTCCTCTGAAACCACCGGGCAGAGTGGAACCAAGCTTCAACTGAATCATCAGTAGGGTATCTAGTTTCAAATTTGTTATTTTCTATGTCCCAGGTCAAACAACCTGGCCACTGTTAGTAAAAAAAGAACGTAGGGGATAGATTGTAGCTTTTGGCAAATGACTTGAAAACTGTTACAGATATCAAAAATCTGACATGGGGGGATTAAAAAGGTCCAGCATGACAAGATCTACCCAACCTGTAATTTTGACCAAAATCTGATGACCTATTTTAGTTATTGCCCTTTTCCGTAATATTTTCAAAATTTTGATATTTTTTTATTTTTTAAGAAACTAAAACAGATAGAAGCTGAGTTTATATTGCAAAAATGTTCAGCATATCAAGATCTACCCACATGGCTATTTTGAAGAAGATCTAAATACCCATGTAGGAGTAATTGCCCTTTATTAGTCAAATTTGTCAAAATAATTTGAGATAGAGGTCAAGTTTAATTGCAAAAATGTTCAGCATATCAAGGAATACATTTTATTGAACATGGTCTAGTTGTCCGACTTCTTCTAAGATGGCCGACAGCGGTGAACTTAGTTTACCATTTTAGATCCCTTGGGAAAACAATTTACAAGATCTCATTCTAAAAAATTATTAGGCCAAATGAAAGCAGCCTTTGTCACAATGCTCCTTAGTTTGCCTCTTTGAAAAAATTGTCTTGCAATTGCGCATCACATCCAAGATAATACCGCCAGGGGAACATAATTAAGAATTGGACTCTATGTGAAAACATTCAAAGATCTTTTCTTAATTAAAAAATCCAATTTTATCCAAATTTGGTCACAGTAGTCCTTAGGTGGTCCCCTTTAAAAAATATGCATGGCAATTCCTTACTTCATCCGAGATGGCCACCATCGTGGAACATAGTTAAACATTGGACCAGATGGGAAAGCATTCACAAAGATTTTCTCCTCTGAAACAACAAAGACAATTGGATCCAAACTAAGTCGCAGCAGTCTTTGGATGGTCCCCTTTGAAATGCGTCTGGTAACTCTACACTTCATCCAAGAAGGCCACCAATGGGGAACTTAGTTTAACATTTTACCCTATGGGAAAAACACATTTAATGATATTCTCCTCTGAAACTATTAGGCCAATCGGAACTAAATTGAGTCTCAATTGTCCTTGGGTGGTGTCCCTAGGGTTTGTGATTTTTTGTTCTAAACTAAGTTGGCCCCCTAAAAAAAAAGTGACCAGTAAGTCTTTACCCATATCCAAAATGGTTGCCATCAGGAAATATAGTTCAACTTTGAAGCAAATAACATCAAGGTCTATTAACATACTTGAAAAGGAGGCCCTTTATTATTTAGGTTATCTATGTCAGCAATGGCCCAGGTGAGCGATACAGGTTCTTGAAAGCCTCTTGTTTATACAGAATACATTAGTTGTTTACCATTATTTATATGTTATATTAATTAAGTTATTGTGGATAAATGATGTTCAAAATGCCAGTAAACACAGTATTTATTATATTGAATTAATCTGTTTATACACCCATTACAAATAGGTTAAAGACTTCAGTTTTTATGCCCCCAGATTGAGGATTGGGGGCATATTGTTTTTGTCCTGTCTGTCTGTCTGTGCGTCCGAAACTTTAATCTTGGCTATAACTTTTGAACTACACAAGGTAGACTTTTGATACTTGGGAAGTGTATTAGGTCTAGTCAAGAGGAACATAAATATGCCCAAAAAAATTAGGTCAAAGGTCAAAGGTCAAGGTCATAGGGGTCCAAAAGGGGTAAAATTGGGAATCTGGGGCATATGTAGTGTTTCACAAACACATGTTGTTTACTTAAGTTTATAGTTTATATAAGTTCTTGAGAATTAATGATGTTTTCTCTTACAAAATAATGATTAGATGGAATAGATTTGTTTATACAAAATTTTGGTCCATAATTCATTTAGTTTATATAAAGTTGTCGAGGATAAAAGAAATCCTCTCCTGCCTCATGGCAATAAACACAATATTAACAAATGGGCAGAATAAATTTGTTTATATACCCATAATGAAGGCATAGTCTTATATCTTTGATTATAGTTTATATTTTGTTATTAAGGATAAATGAAATCCCTTTACAAAATACCAATAAACAGAGTATTTATTTGATGCCAGTAAAGGAAAGTTTGTGGCAATAATGCCATATAGTGGGTAATTTTTTATTTGCAAAAATCAATGACCCCTAAAATTAAACAGCCCTCTTTTGGGAAAAGAATCGTTAATTTGGCAAGCATGAAAATTACCTGCTTTATTAAGGTATCTCACTGATGTTTATAGTTTATATTAAGTTTTTGCCAAAATCCCAATAAACACATTTTATTACTAAATAGGGTTTGCGATATATGTTATATATATATATTACACATAATATTACACTCTTTAGTGAAGTTTGCTTGTTGAATCAAACAAGGTACAAGTGAAATTCTGCTCCAAATTTGAAGAAAACACTTTACTATTTTTGTAATTTTAACACTTAGAGAGAATTTGCATTGTACCTTCGAAAAAATTGCCAGACATATCTCTTTGGAAGTAACTCTCTTTACATTTTTAAAGATGTTACTGTGTTTCAAGTAAAAGCTTATACATGTACCAAAATTCTTGCTAGCAGCTAAAACTTTTTTACAAATTGGCAGAAAAAAAATACAGTTGAACCTCGAGAAGTCGAAGAGACCACGGAAAATTGTTCGAGTTATGGGAGGTTCGAGACATCCGAGGTATGGATAAGGACATTTTTTGCTTGCGGGATAATCAATAGACAAGATCATAACATGGACTATTTTTGTTAAATACACTTCCGTCGATGTACGCAGTGTAACTGTTGCATTTTTGTTGGAAAAAATTGATAATAAAAAAAGTCCAAACACTTATTACGATACGGGTAAGTGCCAACTTAAATTTCACTATGAAACTATTGAAACAAAACTAACCTTGAATATTTCTGGAGAAGTTATGGACTGTTTGGCATTGAGTTGAAAGTCGTTTCTTCAAATTAAAGCTATTGTCTTACTCCTTTATAATCACAAATTATTCTTTTTTCCAATTTATTTACGTTTGGGTCATTCAAATTCGTTCCGACAAAAAATCAAAGAAAAGCGGGGTTGAGTTCCACTTGGACACGCTTATCTGACAAATGACATTTACACGCTAGACATCTAATTAATTAATGATTGACTATGATGTGTAAACAATTTATTGGGAATATAACTGTTCTTTCTCGAATGCATAATTAAACTTCGACATATCGAGGTAAAATTGCATTTAAAATTTCCGACGGGACCATGTATTATACTCGAGTTATCCAAGATTTCGAATCAATCGGGTTCGAGTCATCAGAGGTAAAAATGCATTAATCAAATGGGAAATCTGCTGGGACCGACAATGTACTTCGACACATCCGAGTTTTCGAGACAACCGAGTTCGACACAACGAGGTTCGACTGTAGGTCCATTGAAATTTATCAATACTAGCTATTGTAAATTGATAAATGGTGAATGGGAAGGATTTATCCAAGTGTGACTGGTCATTGTCTAGTCTCTATGCATCAGAATACAGTAGCTATTGATCAGTTTGTCTTTCAATTTGTAAAAATGTTTTTGGCATAAGCTTTCACTTGAAACACTGTTATATAAATGTATGATGATATTAAATATTCAAGAGTTCTTGATTACAGTAAATGAGAAGGCTTAATTTTAGATGTTGATAATGGATTGACTTTCACATTTTATGATAATTTTAAATTTACATGAACATTATATGTTAAGAATTTTTTTATTTATTTGTGAATAACTCCTGGAAAAAAAAGAACTTATTTTCAGTTACAAAGGTTGTAATGGAACAGATTTATGAATTTATGACAAAATAGTTAGTTTTATTCAAAACTTAAAAAATACCAGTAAATGAAAAAGTAAAACGAGTAAAACACTCGGCATGTGACAAAGTATTCTAGAAATACATACCTGGATACTATTATAAGGATTTTTTCATATTTATTTATTTTTTTTTTTGGAAAATGTTATGTGTATACTTTGTCCAGTTATAGTTAAAACACACAAGTTTTTATTCTGGTTGTAGCTGCACATTGTATGTTAATTATTTAATTTATATACTATTGTTAGCTTTCATCCTTGTAAATAGTACAAGTATGTGATTTAAATGTTCAACTATGAGACTCAAAAAATAATTCTTTTCATTTTATTCTTGGTTAATCTGATGATGTGGAAATTGCACACTGCAAAATATAATTTATATGAGACTTTATACTATGAATAATAACACATCGAGAATATTTTAATTACCCCAAAATAGAGTCAAACAATTTTAGGAGTAGTCAGGAAATTTGCGATCTACAAAAATAGTCATGTATACAGTATATAATAGTCAAATGTGAAAATCAAAGAAGGGTTAGAATTAAGAGAATAAAAGTGAAATTGCCTTCTCAACCATGGTTTTGGTTTAGGAGTAGTCAGGAAATTTGCGATCTACAAAAATAGTCATGTATACAGTATATAATAGTCAAATGTGAAAATCAAAGAAGGGTTAGAATTAAGAGAATAAACAGTGAAATTGCCTTCTCAACCATGGTTTTGGTTTAGGAGTAGTGAGGAAATTTGCGATCTACAAAAATAGTCATGTATACAGTATATAATAGTCAAATGTGAAAATCAAAGAAGGGTTAGAATTAAGAGAATAAACAGTGAAATTGCCTTCTCAACCATGGTTTTGGTAGTACGTCATTTTCAGAGTTGTAGACAGAAAATTTTGAGCCTCATATTCTGTATATTAACAAAGAAACAACAAATAATGGGAATAACAAAGTTTGACATACATGTATATTTGATTTAATAGGTACATGTCCTGGGGTACATGTATCTAAAGTTACAAAACTCAGTTGTCCTCCAAGGTCAGAGGGGTAACGATTCATCGATGAATCGATCCAAAGTGATGACGATTCCCATATCGTATCGTTGGTCCAGAATCGCGATACCGAAAACGGCTTTTTTTATACAATCGCACCCGAACTGATCTGCATTTTATTGGCGCCAATATGGTGGAAGTTGTAAATGTTAACTAAATTGTCATTGTGAATGCTCCCACAGCTTATAAATCGATATTATTACTAATATTTAATTACAATTATTATAATAATAACAATAATAATAAAAGCTTTATTTCAAGAGGGTAATACAGTTAGTTACAAACTAATCTTCCCGGAGGCCCTCAACAGTAATATATTGTAAATCATAATATGCATGTTTGTAAATAAAGCATGGAAAAATAACATGTAAAAATACATTAAACATAATTAAAAATAGTTTTTAAAACTCAACTTCTTGCGAAATATCACCATCATCAGTTTGGTGCAGAATGAACTTCTTTAAATTAACCTTAAAGGAACTTATTGATGGTGAATTTTAATGCTATATGGTAGTTCATTCCATAATAATGCCTCTGAATAAGTGAAAGATTTTTATACAGTTAAGTTTTGGGTTTTGGGACTTTCAAATTGCCATTAATTGCATTTCTCAGAGAATAAGGGTTTTCTTCAAAAACTAAGGGAAATTTATTGATTAAATAGGATGGTGCTTTTATAAACTAAAAGATATTTATGATATCTAATTCTATCATGAACTTTCATCCATCCAAGAGTCTTAAAAAGGGGGTCTGAAGGTGCCAAGAAATCTGTATCACGGATCAGTCGAGCTGCTCTTTTTCGTAGCTTTAGAATGCAGTTTAAGTCCTCATTATTACAATTTTCCCATATAACACAACAATAATCAATAAGTGGCAAAATGTAACCATTGTAAAAAAGTTTTCGTGATTCAAGATTTCAGAATTTTTATATGACCGCAAAAAATTTGAGGTCGTATAATGGTATGGCGCTGTCATCGTCTGTGCACACTTTTGTTTTTTGTCAATAACTTAAGTTCCATTTGACCAATCCCTATGAAATTTTAACACAGTGTTCCTTGGCACAAAAGGAAGGCTTTGGTTGGTTTTGGTTATTTTGGCCCCTCCCGTTTTTAAAAAATGGGCCAAAAAGGTCAAAATTGGGTGTTTTCACATATTTGGCTGTAGAATATTTATTATTTATTGGATTTTGATAGGTTTTCTTTCAGTGTGTTCCTAATTAAATTTCCTATCATTGGCATGCCAACGGAATTTACATGGCATGTACCGTTCACGAGATAAATGGGCCAAAAAGGGGCGATTTTTTAAAATTTCATTTTATTTATTTTTAGTCTGATTTTGATGCAGTTTTTTGCAATGGATTCCTTTTGAAAACATATATAGAGCTGCACCATCAGGTTTTTGACATCATATTTATGTTCCGAGCTATGAGGGTTGAATAGGGATAAAATTGCAAATTTGCAGATTACCTAAAATTTTCATTTTTCATCGGATTTCGATGGGATTTATTTCTTTGGATTTCTCTTGATATAAGCTTTAAGTAGTATGTCAGTGGATTTGGCGTAGCTCTTACCATTTCCAAACTACAGGGGTCAAAAGGGCTGAAATTACAATTTTCAGAATATGTAAAATCTTTTATTTTTGGATTAGATTTTAATGGGGTTCCTTTCTCCGGATTCCTCTTATCATATAGTTAAAGTAGTATGTTGACCAATTTGACATACCTCTTACCTTTTCTGATATATATAAGGAATTATAAGGGCTAATTTTTATTTTCCTTAGTTTGTGTGCAACTAATTACTTGGTCAAGCTCTTTATTGTGTCCATTTTATCACTGTATCAAGCTCTTTACTGTGTCCTCATTCATTTTGAATTACACTTGTTCAAATTTCAGTGTTCGACATGCTGCAGTCGTATCATGCTTCGCTCGGGATAGCCCTTTATTTAATTTTGGAAAGAAGATATACACAAGATCAAATTTTAGAGCAGATTTGATCTACATGGCTTGTCCAGTATAGATTTGGATCTATTTCAACTCCAAGGATTTTTTCATTCATTGAACAATGGATTGTACCATCCATAACATTAAAGGAAAATTTCAGTACACATGTATCTAACAATGATAGTTTTTGTCTGGTACCAATAACCATGCATTTTGTTTTTTCACAATTTATGAATTATGACAGATACATGGCTCAAATATTAAAACAATTGTACAATGCAAGTCATGGTCTTGATATCTGGTGAATTTTGTCATGAAAACCATGATACATATCCTGATAGTATCCAGATATCAGGATATATATTGTATCGCGAAATCCCTCATGATAATCAGCTATAGCCTAGGTAGTTCACTTGTATTGTGAATGTTTTTCAAACCAGACAGAACAGGTTTGATCTATACATGTAAAAATAAAAATAAGACTTTGACTTCAAATATGGAAAAAAAAACAACCAAAAGCCGCTGGATTAAGTTGTACCTTATATTTGTCATATTTTTGTACTTACACACAATACATGCTTATTATCACTGCCCATTACAACTGATTCCATTATACAATGAAGTCCCACAGTTGAGAGGTAATTTTGGTGTTCATATATCTAATTCTAACCTTGTTTGACTTCCCACATTAGAATATTACAAAATGTCAATAAACACAGCATTGATTAGAAGACTGATGCCATGTAAACTGTGGAAGTACTTTAATTCATGGACATCAATTTTCATGGTTTTTTTCATGAATATCACTATAGCATTGGTACTTAATTTCAAGTTTTCAAATTCTAAGCATTTTAACTGTAAGGAAAGAATGCATTTCATTTGGGAACTTAATTTCATGGTTGTAGCGAAATTTAGGGACCCCACGAACAAAAGCACTTTCACAGTACTTGAAATATTACAAAATGTACTCGGTATTTGTAATGATGGCATTGCATATAATATTTTGTATATATATGTATATACTATATTTTATTTGTAATAAATATGAGAATTTGTCTTTGGTATAAACTGGTTTCAGCAAATGGCACTTTATATCTTAATCTGCAAATTATTTTTTTGATCACCTGGCTATAGCCAGGTTAAGCTTTTGCCGTCAGATGGCATCTGTCCATCGTCCATTGTAAAATGTTCATTCCCAGATCTGTGAAACTACCTGACCAGTTTAGCCAAATTTGACCAAACTAGTTATTAAGTGGTGCCTTCCAAAGGTTTTGATTTTTATGTTTGTACCTCATTCAAGATGGCTGACAGCCAGAATAAGTTTGATATAAGGCCTTATTGAAAATGCATTTAAAGATCTGCTCGAAACCAAACTTGTATCAACAGTCTATTAATGGCTCTATTTTAAGTTTTTGATTTTTGTTTCACCTGTGAAGACTGTGAGACATAGGGATTGGATTTCTTGAAGTGGCAACATTAACAATTATAGAAGTTACAGGAAATTTTGAAGCTTATGCGTGAATGGTTATTTGTTCAATATGCCCTCAATTTCAGTCACTTCAGTCTGAAGAGTGTCTCTAGTCACATATTAAGCACAATGATAATGAGTAAAACAAATACCACAATCTCAAACCATCCAATTGTAAAGTGATTCCAGTTGGAACTGGCCGATGAGACCAGTAATACCGGAAATAGTACAGTCTTTGTTCAAGTACTTAGGAAGGCTTATATTTTTAATTCGCCTCAACGAAGTTGAGGGGGACTATTGGAGTACCCCCGGCGTCTACGTCTACGTCTACGTCCCCATCCGCATCCGCATTTGGGCATATATCTCTGCAACTATGCATGGTAGGGTCATTAAACTTTGTATGCAGGTGCATCTTGGGCAATCTCACAGCCTCCAAGAAAATTGGGTCTCTCTGACCTATATTTTCTGCTTGAACGACTTACATTCGAGTTCAGATCTCAGTCACTATACATGGTAGGATCATGTAACCTTGCATATGCATGCATCTCTGATGGTAGGTCAGCATCCAGGCAAAATTAGGTCACTTTGACCTATATTTTCCGCTTGAACGACTTACATTCAAGTTTACGTCCGAGTTAAGATCTCTGTCACTTTACATGGTAGGATCATGTAACCTTGCATATGTATGCATCTCTGATGGTAGGTCAGCATCCAGGCAAAATTAGGTCACTTTGACCAATATTTTCCGTGTGAACGACTAACATTCAAGTTTACGTCCCAGTTCAGATCTCAGTCACTATACATGGTAGGATCATGTAACCTTGCATATGCATGCATCTCTGATGGAAGGTCAGCATCCAGGCAAAATTAGGCCTCTTTGACCTATATTTTACGCTTGATTGATTTACATTCAAGTTTTAGGACGAGTTCAGATCTTAGTCACTATACATGGTACAATCATGTAACCTGGCATATGCATATAACTCTGATGGTAGATCAGGCATCCAGACAAAATTAGGTCACTTTGACCTATATTTTCCGCTTGATTGATTTACATCCAAGTTCTTGAACAAGTTCAGATCTCAGTCACTTTACATGGTAGGATCATGTAACCTTGCATAGGCATGCATCCCTGATGGTAAATCAGCATCCAGGAAAAAGTAGGTCACTTTGACTTATGTTTTACGCATGAGTGATTTATGTCCAAGTTTTCAGGCAAGTTCAGATCTCAGACACTATACATGGTAGGATCATGTAACCTTGCTTAGGCATGCAAATATGATGTCAACATCCAGTCAAAATTTTGTTACTTTGACAAAGTGCCATAATGAGGCGAACTCTGTAATCGTTGATTACCTATGTTTTTGTATGTCCATAATATTTGATGTGCATGCAAGTAGTTACAACAGCTTGTACCAGTAGTCCTAGTCCTTTGATTTCTTGACAGGCATTTGAGTATATATGAATGATGTTTGATTCCACATCTAGAATGTTGTCCTGACCCTCGATCATGCATACAGATCAGGTTAAAGTTTTTTGCAGTCGGTTACTACAGCCTCATTCAGTAACTAAAGTTTTCACACAGTATAAGACTATTTTTGATGGTGGTCGCTGTTGTAGATACTGTATATATTCAAGCAATGCATTTTGCAGTCGAGACCTAATGCGTCCACACCCACTAGGGAACATAGTTTTACATAGGACCCTATGGGCATTCAAAGATCTCCAACAAAACCATCTGGCCAATTTAATCAAATTTGACCATAATGGTCCTTGGGTGGTTCCATTCAAAATTTTCAATTTTTATACAACCGCAAAAAATTTGAGGTCGTATAATGGTATGGCGTTGTCGTTGTCTGTGTTGTATGTAGACACTATTGTTTTTGGTCAACTAAGCTCCAGTTGAACAATCCTTATGAAATTTTAAAACAATGTTCCTTGGCACAAAAGAAAGACTATGAATGGTTTTGGATTTTGTGGCCCCTCCCATTTTTAAATAAGGGACAGAAAAGGGCAAAATTGGGTGTATTCATATAATTGGCTGTAGAATTTTTATTATTCATCAGATTTTGATGGGTTTCTTTCAGTGTACTCCTTCGGAAATTTCCAATCAATTGTATGTCAACGGATTTCACCTCGCATGTACCGTTCATGAGATAAATGGGGCCAAAAAGGGGCGAAACAGAAAAATTTTATTTTTTTATTTCTAAATGAAATAAAAGGGACAACAGGAAACACCTACAGTGGCTGAAAATTATAAAATTCTAAAAATTCTAGTCCGTTTTTGGTGCAGTTTTTTCAATGGATTCCTTATGAAAAGTTAATATGGCACTAAACTATTAGATATTTGATCACATGTTTCCTATTGTAGCTCTGAGGGGCCAAACTGGTCGAAATTGCAAATGTGCAGATTACATAAAATTTTTATTTTTCATTGGATTCCGATGGGATTTTTTTCTTTACATTCCTCCTGTCTTAAGCATTCAGTGGTATGTCAAAGGATTTTGCGTATCTCATACTATTTCCGAGCTGTAAGGGGTCAAAGGGGTCAAAATTGCAATTTTCACAAATATATGTATGTAAAATCTTTATTTCTCATTGGATTTAGATGGTTTTTTTTTGTTTTTTTCTAGTTTGTGTCCAGCTAATTATTGTTTCAGTCTCCTTATTGTGTCCATCTAGTTACTGTGTCAAGCTCTTTACTGTGTCCACATTCATATTGCACTTGTTCAAATTTCAGTGGTCGACATGCTGCTTTCATATCATGCTGTGCTCCGTGTAGCCCATTACATGTATTTTGGTCATAATATATCCAGGATAGCCACAAGCTTGGAACATAGTTTAACAACAGACCTTTTAGAAAATGCAAAAAGTTGGATTGTATACTGGTACCTAATCTTGGATGGCTGCCAGCAGGGAACATAATCATGATAAATGGATATGACAAGCACAGCATGATACAACAACAGCATGTCAAGCACTGAAATTTGGACAAGTGTAAATTAAAGTGAATGTGGACATGACAAAGAGCTTGACATGGTGATTTGACGGACACAATAAGGGGCTCCACATAGTAATATGCTGGACTCAAACTACAGAAATAAACATTGATCCCTTATAGCTAAGAAAAGGGAAGAGGAATGTTTAATCTGTCTACACACTATGGTAGTTAAACCTTACATTAAGAGGAATCCGAAGAAACAAACCCCATTAAAATCCCATAAAAACAAACATTAATCATTTTATAAAAAAATGCAGTTTTGGACCTTTTGACCCCTCAAACCTTTGAAATGGTAAGAGCTACATCAAAGCACAGCAGTTTCAGCTGTGAATTCACCCATCATTGTCAACAAATGTTCAATAACAAGTGTGAGCAGCTAGAACTGTGAAATGTAAATACGTTAAATAGCACAATAAACTGATGATGCTTACAGTTACAGGACTGGAGTACCATGTTAGCTTTGGCCATCAAAATCTTAAATAGCAGATGAAAATAGCTAATGTAACATGTATAGAACAAACAATTCTATTGGTCAAAACTGACAGTCAAATGCTCTATCTACATACCTCAGACTGAATCAATTCCATTTCTAGTCTAGAGCAATTACTTTGTATCTGTCTGTGTTATAAAACATCTCAAATACTGGGCCAAATAAAGCCCAAACTTGAAACAAATCTTAATTGCCAAGAGGTGGTGAAGGTTTATGATTTTTAGTTCGCCTCAACAAAGTTGAGGGGGACTATTGGAGTACCCCCGGCGTCTTGTCCGTGTCTGCATTTGGGTATATATCTTAGTAACTATGCAGTGTAGGGTCATCAAACTATGCATGCAGGTGCATCTTGTGTTAACTCACAGCCCCTAAGAAAATTAGGTCTCTCTGACCTATATTTTCCGCTTGAGTGGCTTGCATTCAAATTTACATTTTAGTTCATATCTCAGTTACTATCCATAGTACAATAATCTAACCGTGCATGTGCATGCATCTCTGATGGTAGGTCAGCATCCAGGCAAAATTAGGTCACTTTGACCTATATTTTCCGCTTTATTGACTTACATTCAAGTTTACGTCCGAGTTCAAATCTCGGTTACTGTACATGGTAAGATCATCTAGCCTTTGTATACATGCATTAGGGATGGTAAATGATCACCTTGGCCAAATTGGGTTTCTGTGTCCATGTGCCATAACGAGGCGAACTTTGTAATCGTTGATTACATATGTTTATGTCTATCTAAAATTCAAGACTAAAACCACAGCAGAGATTAGTTTATGTTTTTAAGCTACTTAATCTTGAAACCACCACACCAAATTAATCTGAACTCAGATAAAATGTTGACGAGCATGAGAATATAGAAGTTTGTGATTTTGGTGCATATCAAAAATATTCATTTGGCAATATTTATACATCCCAGAAACTTGTGCATCCAGTCAACTGAATTTTGGTATGAATATTCATTGAATGATCCTACCAAGTTCATGTTTTTGAAAGAGATTGGAAATAAGGACATCTGTCATGGCAGGAAAATAAAGACATCTGTCATGGCAGATTTTATTCTCGTTGGACCTTACAGGTAAATAAATTTAAGTTCATTTCATAGATCAAGTAAATTTGAATCAGTAATATAGTCAAATAATGTCCTTTACCAAATTTTTTATTTAAGTGCTGTTTATTTTTAAACCAAAAGGGAAAGTTTGTTTGGCCACTATCACAGATCAAGTATAAGTTAATACATAAAATAAACAGGCATAATGACATGATGGCTTTCTACCAAATGTATAATTTTTAAGTGCCCATCATAAATCCATTGCTTGTCTTCTTCAAAATTGCACTGTATAGAGAATTTCCCAAGTGCCTCATCTTTAGATCAAGTTAAAATTAATCTGACACAATTACATAGTAGTTATATATTGGTCATGCTTATGGTGGTCTAACGTTTTTTTTTCTTTTGAACACAGAATTACTGGTATGGTAAATTTCATCCAAAAATGTTCAGTTATGGCCATAGCTAGTACAATTAATGCCTACAAATCTTCATAAAGATGTTCTAACAGCACATTTAGTCTCATCGGAAATTACTTGCCATCAACTTCATAGAAAAATTACATATCATTTACAATTCTTAATTGAAAGAAAAATTTCTGATAATATACATATCTTCACCACTACTGAAAGATTCATGAGAAATGCACCATGTATATAATGTATTTCAAAGCAATAGACAAGAGAAACTTGTTTACCCACTAATTTTGTTGTTTGCTAGAGTATAAAAATATAATGATTATTCCTACAGGATGTAAATGGAAAGCATTATATATGATCTTGATCTTGAAATAGTGGTGAACAAGATGTATTTTTTGAAACACTTATGAAACATCATCAAAATATTGCCGACATTCCTCATATGAATTTGACTTTTCTACCTTTGTCCAATACCATTGAATTAAATTTTAAAATATGGTCATGTGCAAGGTCAAGGTCAATAGGTCAAATATTCTGGTACCAATTAAAAGATCTTTCCACAAGTACAAATGCAAAAATTGAAAGCCAGATCACTTTCTATTCATAAGATACACCCAATGTTTAAGTTTATTATTTTTTCAATAAGTCCATCTTTTCACAAGGTCAAAAATTCTGATATCACTTGAAAGGTCTTGTCACAAGGAATACACATGAAGGCCATATCACTTTCTATTCAAAAGATATACAAAGTGTTTAAGTTTTTTTTGTGGGCATAATAGACAAACAAACAAACAAACAGACCTTAGATTCATGGGGACATAAACAGCCGAGTGTGATCAGTGACTCAAGGAAAATCCTTGGCTTGCTTTCAGATTTCATGAATATTTGTCCTGGATTTTAAATACAAGGCTCCATTGAGATCTTTGTTTTTAATTCATTATTCTGCTAAGACTGCGTCAGTTTGTTACAGCAATTTCAGGGAAGACAGAAAATGTGCTCTTAACTCTCCAATGAATACAATTTATGGGAAGCCAAGACTAGCAAGGAAACAATACAATAAAAGGTCCAACTTTTTCTATTTTTCTGTGAAAAATAGGCAAATATATATATGTAAGTTATATTGCTTTTGTAATACACAAAAGATAAAAAAATAAATAATACCATAGAAAAACCATGATCACTATATACCGCTCTGCTAAAGCAGGGGTTATAATAAACATGTTGTGAAGGTAGTTTTATAAAAATTGTACTTGCAAAATAATCTTACAAATACTGTCATCAATAACCCAGCATTAAGACAAGAGGTACATGTAAATAGAAATAAAAACAAACTTACAAATACAGGGTTATCATCAAGATATTTGTAAGAAAACTTAACAAATTAGAAAAATAGTAACAATTTAGTTTGACAGCTAATTAAATAAGGGCCAAAATATTCATCCTGTTGACTTATGAAATAAATGCAGACTCAATAAACATATATTTCTAGTAAATGCATAAGAACAAGTGAAACTAAAAATGAATATTATATAACTGATATTTGTATTAGCCATGAATGACCTAAAACTACCTTTAAAAGATTGCAAGTATATTTATTTTTCTAATATGACATCCTTTAAACTCTTTGTACCTATTACCGTGGTAAAATCCACATATATTTAATAGTGGGTATTTTGGTGACAATTGACGGTATATTTGATAACGTCATAGACAGTTTGACGCAAGTTTTTGCAGCGTCATAGAACAAAACGTCATACCTTACAGGGTAAAATGGCTTTTTCACCTATGAATACAAAGACGGATTATTTTCTTCTGTACCCTCTAAGTGTCATATTAGAATTGAAATAATTCACGGGAGTGTGAATATATGTTGATTTTACCACGGGTTTGCCCTTTATGCCTATATTTTACCCCTTGCATATGCTCTTGGTAAAATATTTGCCAGAAAGGGCAAACCCGTGGTAAAATCGCCATATATTCATGCTCCCATGAATTATGTCTTAAATAACCATATATTCAAAAAATTTTCCAAATTCATGGTTAGGACTTTAAGTAACCTATTTCAACATAGAAATTGAACAGGTGCATTTTTTTAAAATATCTACAAATCTGACTGGACTCTACTCTTTTAACTTGTTTAATGTAACATACTGAATTCAGCTTTCCATTTGTTAAAACAAAACACAAACAAATGTCTGACAGATTTGCAACAATCCATTTAACAGTGTCTCAACAAATTAAAAAGAATGAACATACATACAATGAGAAACATCTATTGGTTATCTCCCTGTACCAATTTAGTTTTGTATGGTTCAAAGTGGAGATAAATTAATTAGCATATCAATACCTTCTTTTGATATTTAAAATTAAAATTATCTTCACTTTAACCATATATAACAGACTTGGTACAGGGAGATAACTGACGGATGTTTCTCATTCAAAGCCTATCTAATAATTAAAATGTATACATTGCAAAAATATTACTAGGAAACAAACAATTTAAATAACTGTTGATTCTTGCCAAAGCACTTACTGACCTTGGATTTATCAACCTTCAAAATCAATATTCCCCACATCTTGTGACTCTGAGAATACTACTATTTTGTTTCTTTTGATAAATTCTGATATCAACAACTTTAAAGTCATGTATAAAATTTCCCTTAAATAAAATATCAACAAGCAATGATAGATTTGAACAGCTTGAAATGCATGTCTCCTGTAAAATACATAATGTCAGATGAAAACAGATCAAAGTTCTAGTCAATAATCAGTATTAGGTGACAACATTTCAAAATTTTCCTTCACTACATGGTAATTATTGGGTGAAATATCCACTTACTACATAGTATCAGAACATGAACAACTCTAAATGCATGCTTCCAGTTTATACACCACCAAGAAAGTACCTTAAATCACTTCACATCACTGATGTTACAAAGATTTTAATTGGTGCAATGGCAGGCTGTATTTAAATCTAGAAACTTCTCCAAATTTGAAATTCTGATATTGATTTCTGATGCAGCGCACTTTTGGATACAGCCCAGTTCTAGATAAGGCTGGATCAGATACTGCTGATAGTATTTGTACTGGTATTTTCTTGTAAATAAAAAATCCTTCAGAATGAGCATTCTTGGAATAAAATATTTGTTATATCTGCAAATTTTCACTAATCCAGGGGAAGTATACACCATTATAGAAATAAGGACATCACAGCTCATTTCCTCTTTAGTTATCATGTTACATATAAAGAAAATATCTTTCTCTAATGATATTTGAAGTTTAAACCGGTTCTGACCTGTTAGATGAATTTTCATATTCAATGTATGTTAAATAATGCCCTGTGCTATTTCCCGCCAAATCTATTCAGAATACAATTCTTGGTGTTTATCATCTACCATTAGAGAAAAAGATTACACCACTTTATCCCAATTATTACCATATTTTATCCACTCTCTATAGTTCAGTTTAAAAGTTTTAAATGCTCAGCAAGCCTCGCAATTAAAATTAAAAAATTTAACTATCTTTAGTGGATAAAATATGGTAATGAACGGGATCTCGTGGCTTAATCTATACTTCATAGATATTTTATATCTCCTAAAACAAGTTCAAACATATGATGAAAACATGTCCATGAGACAGCGAGTGAAAAACCCAAATTACAAAATAAAATATAAATACATGTATATATATCAGTGCACATTTCAATAATTATCATATGCAAATACTGTTATAAAGGGAGATTTAAATGGTCCCAATAAGTAAAATAAAATTGTAAACTACAAAAATACAGAATTTTTAAAAAGCAAAGCTAGTCAAATATGAAAGACTATGGAAATTATCTATTATGTTCTGACTTTCCTATTGATTTTGTCATAGACTTCAGGAAAGGCTTGTTTACAATAAGGCAGCTCATCTCTCATCTTGTTATATAGTGTATGATCAAACATATCATAAAATTCTTCTCTTGTCATGTAGGTGTCAGCATACAACATCTGAAACCTGAAAAAAACAAACATATCATAAAATTCCTCTCTTGACATGTAGGTGTCAGCATACAACATCTGAAACCTGAAAAAAACAAACACATCGTAGAATTCCTCTCTTGTCATGTAGATGTCAGCATACAACATCTGAAACCTGTAAAACAAACATATCGTAAAATTATTCTCTAGTAGTATAGGTGTTGGTATACAACAACTGAAACCTGAAAGACAAACATATCGTAAAATTCTTCTCTTGTCATGTAGGTGTCAGCATAACACATCTGAAATCTGAAAAACAAACATCGTAAAATTCTTCTCGTCATGTAGGTGTCAGCATAACACATCTGAAATCTGAAAAGCAAACATATCGTAACATTCTTCTCTTGTCATGTAGGTGTCGGCATACAACATCTAAAACCTGAAAAGCAAACATATCGTAAAATTCTTCTCGTCATGTAGGTGTCGGCATACAACATTTGAAAACTGGAAAACAAACATATCGTACAATTCTTCTCTTGTCATGTAGGTGTCGGCATACAGCATCTGAAACCTGAAAAAAAAATATCGTAAAATTCTTCTCGTCATGTAGGTGTTGGCATACAACATCTGAAACCTGAAAACAAACATATCGTAAAATTTCTCTCTTGTCATGTAGGTGTCAGTATACAACATCTGAAACCTGAAAAACAAACATATCATAAAATTCTTCTCTTCATCTAGGTGTCGGCATACAACATCTGAAACCTGAAAAACAAACATATCATAAAATTCTTCTCATCATATAGGAGTCAGCATACAACATCTGAAACCTGGAAAACAAACATATTAAAATTATTGCAGTTGGAGTTTACATATGTGTTATGGTCTCATGTGCATTTACTCCATATCCTTTCGTAAAATATTTAATACAGGAGTTTGTCTTTTATTGCAGTGTGGAGTTAGTAAAACAATTCCCCGTGGTAGAGATGTATGCTCTTTATTTTTCTTAGATATGGTGTACTTGTACATGAGATAATATCTCATGTGTACACATTATTCAATTACTATTGTCTAAATTTATGTAAATTCTAATAAAGGGCTACGCCGAGCGCAGCATGATACGACCGCAGCATGTCGACAACTGAAATTTGAACAAGTGTAAACTAAAATTAATGTGGACACAGTAATTTGCTGGACACAATAAGGACCTTGACACATTAATTAACTGGACACAAACTAATGAAAATAAAAATTAGCCCTTTTAATCCCTTATTACTAGGATATTGTAAGAGCTAAGAAATTTTGTTGACTACCATCAAGAGAAATCCAAAGAAAAAACTCAGGTTGAAATCTAATGAAAAATAAAGATTTCACATATTTTGAAATATCACAATTTGGCTCCTTTGACCCCTTATAGCTTGGAAACCAAAGAGAAACGCAAAATATACTGCGATATCACTGAAAGCTTACAATGAGAACAATCTAAAGATGAAAATCCAATCAAAATCTAATGAAAAATAAAGACTTCACATATTTCTAATAATTGCAATTTTGACCCCTTTGACCCCTTATAGCTCAGAAACAGTAAGAGCTACATCAAAT
>MJUU01039291.1:31798-42826 GCA_002080025.1 Modiolus philippinarum
AAAAAATTAAAATTTTTGAAATTTGCCCCTTTTGGGCCCCATTTATCTCGTGCACGGTACATGCCACGTGAAATCCGTTGCCATATTACTGATTGGAAATTTCCTCAGGAGGACACTGAAAGAAACCCCATCAAAATCCGATAAATAATAAAGATTCTACAGTCAAATATACGAAAACATCAAATTTAACCCTTTTTGGCCCCTTTTTTAAAAACGGGTGGGGCCACAATGACCAAAACTAAGCCAAGCCTTCCTTTTATGCCAAGGAACATTGTGTTAAAATTTCATAAGGATTGGTCAACTGAAACTAAAGTTATTGACCAAAAACAAAAGTGTCTACAGACAACGACGACAACGACGACGACAACGACGACGACGACGACGACGACGACAGCACCATACCATTATACGACCCCAAAAATTTTTGCGGTCGTATAAAAACTAAGGATTAACTCCGTACATCGTAGTTTTGTCCTTACCTATATTTGATATTATTGGTTATTCGGATTTTGTTTGGTTTTGTGCATTTTAATCATTTTTTGAAATTATGGATTTCCTTTGTTTGGCTTCTAGTGCTGCTGATGAGGAATTAATTTCCGAAATGGCCATACAGCTCATTAAAATTATTGCAGTTGGAGTTTACATATGTGTTATGGTCTCATGTGCATTTACTCCATATCCTTTCGTAAAATATATTGTTAAATTCTTCTCTTGTCATGTAGGTGTCGGCATACAACATCTGAAACCTGGAAAACAAACATATGCTTATCCTTTCGTAAAATATCATAAAATTCTTCTCGTCATATGGATGTCGGCATCAGGGTCAGCATACAACATCTGAAACCTGAAAAACAAACATATCGTAACATACTTCTCTTGTCATGTAGGTGTTGGCATACAACATCTGAAACCTGAAAAACAAACATATCGTAACATTCTTCTCTTGTCATGTAGGTGTCGGCATACAACATCTGAAAACTGGAAAACAAACACATCGTACAATTCTTCTCTTGTCATGTAGGTGTCGGCATACAGCATCTGAAACCTGAAAAAAAAATATCGTAAAATTCTTCTCGTCATGTAGGTGTTGGCATACAACATCTGAAACCTGAAAACAAACATATCATAAAATTCTTCTCTTCATCTACGTGTCGGCATACAACATCTGAAACCTGAAAAACAAACATATCATAAAATTCTTCTCATCATGTAGGTGTCGGCATACAACATCTGAAACCTGGAAAACAAACATATCCTTATCCTTTCGTAAAATATCATAAAATTCTTCTCGTCATATAGATGTCGGCATCAGGGTCAGCATACAACATCTGAAACCTGAAAAACAAACATATCGTAACATACTTCTCTTGTCATGTACATGTAGGTGTTGGCATACAACATCTGAAACCTGAAAAACAAACATATCGTAACATTCTTCTCTTGTCATGTAGGTGTCGGCATACAACATCTGAAAACTGGAAAACAAACATATCATAAAATTCTTCACTTGTCATCTAGGTGTCATCATACAACATCTGAAACCTGAAAAACAAACATATCGTAAAATTATTCTCTAGTAGTATAGGTGTCGATAGATAAAGTTGATAGAACTTTGTCCCAGGTGACTAATGATAATTTATCGCAAAACCATTCTATAAAGAATTTGTAGAGCCTTTGAAGAATGCCATTCAGTATGGATGTTTTCCATGTTGTAGCTTGGTAATGTGTATCTGTTGTTTTGTTTCCAGAATTCTTCAGTCTAAAATTAAGATCTTTGATGTTAGCTACCCTACCACAAATTTGTTGCGGTAGGGCAGCAAAGGTCTTTATTTTAATAAGAGTGAAAATTTTTTATTGATAACTTTTGGTTTGCTATCTCTTTAACCAAGATCTCATCTAAGGTAGCTGTCACCATTTATTTGGTCGTAAAGTGGACTCTTTTTCCATATCATAACATGCGAAATATTTTGCCCATGAACACACACTTTTCATGTTATGTACCTTTAAGGAATTATGGACAAAATTTAAAGAAATTGACATTACTGCTTCACTCTATTTTCCAAACTTACAAATTTCTATACAAAGCCTATGAAAAACCTCGAAATGTACATTTCCAACCAAATTTTTAATTGCTTTTGTCTCAAAATCAAGTGCATGAACCTATTATTTTTTCTTGTTTTTTGTCAACCTTTGACTAAGTCCTACTAATGCAGAACACTTTACTAAAATTATCACGACCTTCATTCAAAGAAGGCAACTACCTTAATATATGTTTTATTTGATGTAGTAAACTACTTATGCAGATACTGTGAAAGTACTACTGTTCGTGGGGTTCCAATTTTCGTGGATTTCGTGGGTGGCTAAAACCACGAAATTAAGTTCCCAATGAAATGCCTTTTTCCCTAGTTTTAATGCATTGAATTTTGAAACCATGAATTTAAGTACCAACGAAATAGTGATATTTATGAAAACCACGAAAAGTGATGTCCACGAATAAAAGTACTTCCACAGTATTATACTTAAATTATCCCATGATAATGATATATTTATTGTAAATCTGTTTTGAGATAGACACACAGAATTAAAACATATCAAAGCAAAATCAAGTGCAGACCATAACTTTTCTTAAAATCAATGAAGACATTTATCAAATCAACTTTCATTAGGAAGAAACACATTATATAACTTGGTAGAGTTTCATACCAAGCACTCTTTTGTTATACCACTCCTCTTTGATGATTACTGATTGCCAACCATTTTCAAAGTCCATTTTTAACTTGTGGCTCACATGAGCCTGTATCACTCACCTGATGACTGGTTTTATTCATTGTCACCAAGAGACCATCCATTATTATCTATACTTATACATCAGTTCACCAGATATTATAGTTTCTAAGAGAATATTCAAACATTGTTGCCATCATGGATGAGGTACAAACATAAAAGTCACAAGCTTTGAAGGAAAACACCCAAGGACTTCTGTGACCAAGTTTGTTTCCCATTGGTTTCAGAGAAGATCTTTAAATGCATTTTCCCATAGGGTCATTCTGTTTAACTATGTTTCCCCTGGTGTCCATTTTGGATGAGGTATGAACATAAAAAATCACAAACTATGAAGGGGACCATCAATGGACTATTGTGACTAAGTTTGCTTACAATTGGCTCAGTAGTTTCAGAGAAGAAGATATTTGAATGCATTTTGCATTCTTTAAGGGTCCTTAAGGTAGTACGGGAGTTTAAAATTGCGCATCATTCTTGCGCACGTGACTTAAAATGGAATTCACAAAGAGAACATTGCCAAAATCATTTTCAATGTCTTATAACAGTTCAATTTGATGAAATATGCTACTTTTATTGCCAAACCATGCAGAATATTGAACCTTTCAGCTAACTCCTGTTCCATTAAGGGGAGATAATTTGTAAAGAAAGGATAGGAAAAATGAGATTTTCGCGACTTATTCAAAAATAAGTTCAGTGACCCCCAAATTTTTTTCGTGGAAATTGAAGGACAGTATATTAGCTATTAATTTACCAAATTTTAAAAAATTCTATCTGATGAAACTAAAATAATTAAAATTTTGTTAAAATTCGCTAATTTTCCCTATTATTTCAACCAAAATAGCAGATTTTTACATTTCATATTTCATTCTTATATGCCCGATGACCCCTTATTTTTATTTTATTTTTTGTATACTCTAATAACAAATGGTAAATTATGAAAAAATCAGAAAATTCTATCAGACAGAATTTTAGACCCCCGTACCACCTTAAGCTAAACTGTGTTCCTCACTGGCCGCCATCTTGGATGAGATGCGAACCTGCTAGACATATGTAGAAATTGTAGCCTTTGATAAGCTTAACACTTTTGCAATTCAAACTTAACCTCTATCTCAAATATTTTTTGAAATACCGGATAAAAGTAAAAATGTATAAAATCATGAAAATTCAAAGAAAAAGGGCTATAACTCCTATATGGGTTGTCAGATTTTCTTCAAAATTGCAGGGCATGTAGATCTTATTATGCTGACCAATTTTGCAATGAAAACTTCACCCCTATCTCCTATCATTTTCAATATATAAGACAAGAAGTAACAAAAAAAAACAGGAAATTTTGTGGAAAAGGGTCAATAACTCCAAGACGGGTTATTGGATATTCTCCAGAATTTAAGGGTGGGTAGATCTCATCATGTAGATCATTTTCATGGTATATCTCCTATATGGGTTGTCAGATTTTCTTCAAAATTGCAGGGCATGTAGATCTTATTATGATGACCATTTTTGCAATAAAAACTTCACCCCTATCTCCTATCATTTTCAATATATAAGACAAAAAGTAACCAAAAAAAACAGGAAATTTTGTGGAAAAGGGTCAATAACTCCAAGACGGGTTATTGGATATTCTCCAAAATTTAAGGGTGGGTAGATCTCATCATGTTGATCATTTTCAATGTTTTAGATTTTTGATATCTGTAACAGTATTTGAGTTATTTGCGAAAAACAAAAATTTACCCCTATGTTCTATTTTTAGTAACAGCGGCCATGTTGTTTGGTCCACGGACATAAAAATCACAAAATTGAAAGTGCATACCCTGGTGATAATTCAGGCCAAGTTTAATTAGCATTGGCCCAGTAGTTTCAGAGGAGAAGATCTTTGAAAAAAGTTAACTGACAAACGGACGGACGACGGATGCCGAGTGATGGCAAAAGCTCACATGGCCTTTGGCCAGGTGAGCTAAAAAATTATATAGTTTCTATGTAATTTATTCCCTTGATACATCACCAACCTCACTTATTGCCAAAATTTTTGCTTATATCAAAGGCAGTAATATAACAAGGATGACGGTAGGCTTCTTTTAGAACCTTTTCTTCTTTATCAGCTCTTAAAAATCTTTCTGCACTTGGTCGTCTAAATGTTTTGATTTTATTTGCACTGAAGGGACATATTTGAAATAGTTACCTGCAGAATGCAGCTTTACTACAATAGATTACTTTATTCTACTTATTCCTAATGGACTGATTCAGGGATTGGGATTGTCATTGTTCTAATTGTTCTTGGTTGGCCAAAACATATGTTACAAGGATGATGGGCTTGCACATCTTGTTTACGATGACAGAAGTTGATTTTCTGAATCAGTCCATTTAACCTGTATGATCATTTACATGACATAGATCAGATGAAATCTATTCTTTTCTTTAGATTCGGGACTCATATTGAATACTATATATATTGTTATTACCCATTAACTTTGTTCACATATGCTTCTAACTTCCTAGTTGTTGTTTCAGCTTCATAAGTTTTCACCTTCGGTGCACCATAAGCCCCAATATCAACATACATTTCATCAGAGGCTCCTTGAGGGTGTATCATACCTGGTAAATTGAAGAGCTTGAATGGACATAACCATAGGGGATACATCTGAAAAAAAAAATCTTTTTATATCTTTTGTCTGTAGATGTAGCAATTGGAGAAATAACTAGTAAATTAATAATACTGTGGAAGTACTTGTATTCATGGGACATCAATCTTCATGGTTTTCATAGATATCACTATTTCATGGGTAATTAAAGGCCAGGGATTGGAATTCTATTTGCTAAATCTTAAGGGGGAAAATGCATTTTGCTAGGAACTTTATTTCATGGTTTAAGCAAACCACGAAATCCACCAAAAATTGGAACCCAAGGAACAAAAGAACTTTCACAGTACTAGATATATAGTCAGACATCAATTTATAAAACATCATATTTTGTTCAGGAATGGACAGCTTGACACTGAATGACTTTGCAATATTATTTCAAAATGCATGTAGTATAAACTGTCAAGAAACATTCTAATCAATTTAACCAGCATTTTGAAATTTTAAACAAAAATCTAGGTCAATGAGATCCCTCTTTGAAATTATTTGATCCCAGTCCAGATATAAAAGAGAGGGTGGGAGATGGTTTGAAGTGTCTGTTTGTCAATCAGAATATTTTGAATCACTATTGTCTCTGCAACTTCAGATTAGAAATCAATGCTATTTAGAATTAATCTTCATGTTAGTTGGATCTGCCCTGTATATTGTTTTAATATTTCTCTTTTATCATCTTCCTGTAGACTCTAAGTTTCTATGTTCTTTATGTTTACTTTTCATTTTTTGCATGTTCAAGCTAAAAATTGCTTGTAGAATTGCTGCATTCAGTCCACACATGTGTAATTAGTTTTATGATATTTGATATTGACCTCTACGTAGAGACAAAGGCTCTAAAGAGGCCAACTATTTTATTTCTCTCATGACTAGAACTCCTAATAAGTCTTTGAATACAGAACTATATTTTTGTAGTAATATTGTGTGATATAGTAAAAAAAAAGCACCAATCAGCTTTCAAAATTAATATTGGTTTGTATGCTTTCCTCCTTGATACACAAGCTGCGCCTTCATTTATTGATGTGTTTTAAATTGCATTTGTCCATTGTTGCAGATGTTCAATAACTCATGGGAATTTTAAATTCTTTCCCAATTTTTGTAAAATTCTTGAAAATGATATAGAATAGTAACTTTTTGAGAGTTCATTACATAATTCATATATATTTTTACAATTGTTTAGTATAACCAACAATTTTAATTGGATTTGAAATTTGATTTTGATTTTGGTAATTTTCCTGAAAACCTCAAAGACCTTTAATCAATTTAAGGAATCGTCCTTACAAAACCATACTTTTTTGGGGGAATTATCTAAATCAATCAATCAAACTAATTAAATTGCAAAATATTTTTCAATATCCTTATTTTGAAAATTTCTTGGAACTCTCAAGACATGCTATTTCTTAGAAAACTACCAAGCAACCATACATTTAGAATTCTTTTCAGTTAAAATATGGTTGAACAAATTCTGTTTAGTTCCTCGATGGCTCCAACTACAATAGCTGGAACACCATGGATGTCTGGAACCCAATGTGTTGTCCCATAGTTCAAGTTTAAATACAGTTCAACCAGCTCTCTAACTCTACCCCTTTTAATTGGTCACTTGGCTACTCAAGCAATCTAAGTTCAAGTGTAAAATTTTAATTGCTGAATTGCAAAATATTTGGTTTTTATTTGTCAAGTTTTCTACAGTCTCAAAACTTGCATCACTAGTAAAGAAATTCAGACAGATAAAATGTACTTACATCAATTTCATTGTGGAAGACCTTCAGAGCTTCATCAAGTTTATTTATTGGTACCAGCATGTCCTGAATTATTTGATATTTCTCATATAACTTCTTAGTTGTCTCCCCTTGAGTCAGCTTAAGCAGTGATATTTTGGGTGGAACAGTCCAACCAAACAAATAACGGAAAATTGGGTTGTTTCCAAAGGGAATAATATCCTGTAATTGTAAAACTATACTATAATATATAATAATGCATATGCTATTTAAATATTTAATACCAGTATTTAACTTAAAATTTTGTTATGATATTTTCATATTTTTTTTGGTAAAGTTTCCTTTTTTTATTGTTGCTATTATGAATTTTCATTCATGTTAAAAAATAATGTACACAATTGATTTTTGATGAATTTTAATCAAATTGTTAGATGTCAAAGCAAATGATGTAAATTTTTAAAGATTACAATCTTTTAAATAGTTTTATCAATTGTATTTAAAAGAAAACAAATGAAATGGCTGATTATCATTTTTACCACGAAACGGTTCAGGTGGCATTCTAAAAAATTTGTTGTCTGACTATGTTTTATGATCAACACTGACAATCACATACAACTTTACAATTTTCTTTTCAATAGCTGTTATTTTTTCATTAATGGTAGTTTGCATTCTAAGTTTCAGAGTAACCTGTTCAAAGAAATTCTTGATTGTATTCAAATGAAGTACAGAAGTGTTTATACATGAGAAAAGCATTTGACCTTGTATACAGACACAACATAAACATGTATTACTAATAGTACCTGCAATTCCCAGAAAATACTTCTACTATGTCTGTGATAGTAGTGTCTGAGTGGGATGTACTCAGTGGCTGGCCCCGTTTTTAGAAATTCCTCCACATGTTTAAAAAACCATGGTTTCCAAAAATAGCCTAGTGGATTTATCTGCAAAGTGAAGCAAAATATGTATGTTTGTACAAAACATGAAGCAAACTGTCTGAAATTCAGTCACTAATGATTTGCATATACAGTGAAACCTGTTTTAAGAGACCACTCAAGGGAGTAGGAAAAATTGGTCTATCAATACAGGTGGTCTCTCTAGCAGGTATTACTGTAATACATTTGAATTTTTTACCTTTACAAGGATATAATTTCTAAGAATATTCTAACAGTCTTCACTTGAATTACATAAAAGATTGTCATGTTATTACTCCCCTTTGGGTCGTTGTCTCTTTGACACATTCCCCATTTCCCTTCTTTTTCCTATTTATTATTTTGCATGATATTTTTATAAACACTAAACACTTCAACAATAACACATAAATTTGCTACAATTTTGGCACTATGTTGTTTTCTTTTAATATTCTGAGATTGGCGAAATATGAAAGTGAAATTATTTGAAAGGGGTATGATTCATGTTTAAGTGAGAAACATCTGTCACTTATCTCCCTTTACCAAGCTAGTTATAAATGGTTAAAGCAGAGATAATTTTACGGTAATAAGAATATCAATAGCCTCTTCTGACTCAATGAAATTATAGTAAAATTACCTCCACTTTGACCATTGGTACAGGGAGATAACTGACAAATGTTTTTAATTTTATTTTATCCCTGTTGAGTTATATTGTATCAAAGATTAGAATTAACATTAAAATGAGTTAGAAGAACCAATACAGAATGATAATTTTTCTGTTATCTGAGACGGCATTCTTCCAAATGTTAAATTATGAGGGACAGGACAGGGTCATCCATGAATCCCAACTTTATTTTTTCAAAATCCTGAAATCCTAAACTACAAAGAAGCTTAAAACTGATGAAATCCAAATTCCCAGTGCATTTATTTCCAGAAATCCCAGACTTAAATTACAGAAATCCAGAAATCCAAAGATTAAACACTTCTAATCCAGCATCTCAAAAAAAGGTCCTCCCTCCAATATTATCTTGCCACTGCCTGCAACCCTGGTCAAGGTATGATTATTATCACCACGAGATTTCTTAAGTGGGCCATCCATGTGCTGTTGTGACCAAATTTTGATGCAAATTTGTCTCATGGTTTTCAAGAAGATTTTCTAAATCCATTTTCCCCATGGTCTTATGTTCAACCATGTGAACAGCTGGGTGATATATTGATATAAATAACTATTTTTTATGAAGAACACTTTACTATTATGATTAAATTTGGTTCAAGCTGATCTAGTGGTTTCAGAGGAGAGTATCTTACAATGCATTCTCTAAAGGGTGTTATGTTAAAACTATTTCCTGCTGGTAGCCATCTTGGATGAGGTATGAACATAAAAATCACAAACTTGAAGGGGTCAACCAAGGACTATTATGATGAGATTTTATTAAAATTGTTATAGCCGTTTCAAAGATCTTTGAATGCATTTCTCATCGGGTCTTATGTAAAACTATCTTATATACTGGCAGCCATCTTGGTTGATATAATAAAATATTAAGAGTACCATCTATTATGACTAACTTAAATTCAGCCATTTCAGAGAAAAGATCTATTGGAATGCATTTCCCATTCTGTCCTATGTTCACTGCTGGGGCAATCTTAAATGAGGTACATGTGTACGAATAAAAAAAATACAAATTTTAAAAGACCGATCAAATTTAAATTGTTCAAGTTGTTTCAGAGGAAAAGAACTTAGAATGCATTTCCCAAAGGATCCTAGCCATCTTTGATGAGGTACAAACATAAAAATCACAAACTCTAAAGGTGGTCATCTATTTTGATCAAATCTACTTAAAACTGTTCAATGATTATCAATCGAGATGAATAATTATGTTTCCCTTACCTTGCCTGGTTCTGCATGATCTGTCATATATTTACCCAACATGACAACAGCTGTGTCCTCAGAGTATACCAAACCCTCTACAAACATGTTTTCTTTCCCTTTATTGGATTCCCCGATAAATGTTTTCACCATTTCTGTCTTTGAATGAACAGGAATGTATTCCATTTTTAGATACTTCTTTGCTGGTATAATTTGAATTGTAGCAGATACAAGAAATCCCAGAGTTCCATAGGACCAAGGCACAGCATAAAAAAGATCAGGATTCTCTTCCTAAAAATATTAAAACATAAATACATTTATTGACACAAATCTTTACAGTTTTAATTGCACAAGAGTTTGTTGTGTTTATAACGACCCATTTCAGACAACAATTTATAAAACTAGAAAATGTGTCTGTAAGCCACTGATGCCCCGCCAATAAAGCCAATAAAGGATGAGTGGCAATAAGACCCATATTTGGCCCCAAAAATCAAGTTGTTTAAAATAGTATGATATTTATAAGAAATATTAACTATTACATCTGGCTACAAAGAAAACATAATAATACGAATTCCTTTCATTTTGACGTTATTGTGACATCACAAGGAGCCGTCTTTTTGAAAGAAAATCAGAAAATCTGCAATTTTGAATGTTCTCAAAGGAAATTTCCTTTAAGTGAACATGGGGCACATGCAAACAACAACTTCAAACTTTCAGAAATGATGTATTTCACCATTTTACACATTTTGACTAAATATGAAGTTGTTATTCAGATGCGCCCACATTTTTCAAAGCACAAAGATGTGTAAAACACAGCAAAAATCTGTGAAATTCTGACGATTTAAAAAAATATAGCTTTTGAGTTAACTGATTATCATGAGAATCAAACTGATATGGAAAAAAGCTTCATCATTTTCCTTAAGCCCTATATTTGTTCAATGTTTCAGCAACAAAAGACATCTGTTTGTATAGTTTTAGTTTCATGGTAAATCTTGGGCCAAAAATGGGTCTTACTGCCACTCATCCTTTATCGCAAAACTTGAACTCATAATTTGACCGAAGTCATTCATGCATAAAATGTAGGTCATCGACACCCAATTGTTAGTGAAACAGGTAGTTCTTCAATAGAT
>MJUU01039293.1:3963-62178 GCA_002080025.1 Modiolus philippinarum
GAACATTTTCATCAATTGGATTTCAAAAATATTTGATTCCAATTTTGGTAAATTTCCTGAAAGTGTCAAAGACCACTTATTTTTTGGAATTCTACCTAGCAATCATACTTGAAATGTTTGTGTAGTTTAGGATGAACATTTTCATCAATTGGATTTCAAAAATATTTGGTTCCAATTTTCGGAAATTTCCTGAAAGTCTCAAAGACCGCTTATTTTTTGGAATTCTACCTAGCAACCATACTTAAATTGTTTATTTAGTTTAGGAAAAACATATTCATCAACTGGATTTCAAAAATATTTATTCCAATTTTGGTTAATTTCCTGAAAGTCTCAAAGACCACTTATTTTTTGGAATTCTACTTAGCAACCATATATCCTAGAATTCTTTTAGTAACAATAATGACTATCAATAGGTAGATTTCAAAGATAATGAAAAAAATTATGCCGAGGGTGTATAACAACTGTTTTCTGTGTCAAACAGGGAGTGCGGGGATAGCTGTCGTTTCCGACAACATCTAGTTAATATTGTTATTAAAATTACATTAATCAAACTCTATTTTGTAAGTGACTCATATCTACTTCCTTCTGATTTCAATTGTTAACTTCTTCACTACCGACGTCCAAAAAAGTCTTGACATTGATCGTAAGATTTTGTCATTTTTAAGTTCCACTGAAAGGGTTAAATTTTGCATTGACATAAATGTTGCTTTGAGAAGCGTTCTTTGTTGTCTCCTGTACAGTGTTTATGTTAGCATTCCGCGTGTCCAATATAATTTCGTCGTTGTGAATATCGGTTACCTCCCGGTTTTCAGAAGACACAGATTGTTTATCAGAACTGAAACCACCATATGCATGATAACTGTAAACTCTATCCCGCTGTAAAATCATATCGTAAGTATTGTTTTCCTCTGTTGATCGGAAGCATTTCCTACAAAGTAAAAGTAACTGACAATTGAGTCTGAGTAGAGTTCAAAAGTCATATTTTGTCCTGTGCGATATCAATATTGACATGTTCAACACGGCGGGTGTATTATAAGATATAAGGAGATGCTTTTTCTACCGGTGCACCTGCTCTCGTCCAAGTTTTAATATTTGGTCCGTGTTATTCATCTGTATGTGTTTCTTCATTTTTTTTCTGTTTCGTACTTAATTGATCTGTTTGTATCTTGGTGTTTCCGATGTTCCATTGTCTTTGAATTATTCTTTTATAGACTTATGATTCGGGTTTTGCTATGTGACGTTCTTTTGTCGGACAAATTTACCAAAATATGAAACAAATATCTTGCGGCTAAATTAATTATGACAGCAGATAAATCGGTTAATCTATATGTTTTATAATTTTGGACGTTTGATCCCCAGCTCATATTTTCAATATGTTTTTTTTACTTCAGTGTCAATGATTTATGCTCGATTTATCAAATTATCTTTAAATATGCTCTCTATATGTTTCAGTTATGGTGTGCATGTTCTCGAGATAATTTCTCGTATGAAACCACTATCAACATTTCAAAATTTGGGCATGTCAGTTTTTGCAAGACCCAAATGTTATTTTGACAACCAGTTTGTTGTACTAACATCTTAATGATAGTATTATCCCAAGTTTTCTTCAAATTGACTCGATGAATGCCCACCTGGTTGTTTATTTGTTGTGATTATCTTCTGTTAGGTTTTGTCGGGCAACGGATATAACAGCAATTGTAAGGGCACTTTGCTACTTATTTTTACATTTTCTGAAAATGAAGAAAGGAAAGATACATGGATGTAGCGTTGTTCCATGTGTGGCAATGAATTTCGCTCAAACCGGTGCTACGGGCCATCTTGAACTAATTATGAGGTTTTCGCAAAGCTCATTGTTGAGGGCCAAGTGTTGACTTCAACTTTTTCCATTATTTGGTTTAACAATGCATTTTTAGCTAATTTTCATTATATTTTTTATTTTTCAAAGCCCTAAATTTTGCTTTTGACACATGTATGTAGTGTTGTTCATCATTCAGCAATTGAATTCCGTTCAAACCTGTCGTCTTGAACTTACTTTGAGGTGGGAGTGTTTGCTCTTTGTTGAAGGCCTCATGGTGACTTCAAGATGAATAACAATTTGCTTTATCTTACCATGTATTTATAGGGATTTTGTCCCATGAACATTAACTTCATATCCCTTTATTTGTTCCTTTTAAATATTTTTATTTTTCTTATTTTCATTTATTTTATAAAAGTAATAAACTCGGTATGCTTGTTTTTCTGCAGTTTTTTAGTACTATGTTATTCTTTTATATTTCCGTCATTCATGCGAAAACATAATTAACAAACCTTTTAATAGCAATTGCTAAAACAATAATCACGATAACCAACCCAGCAGTAGAAGTTCCTACGGCAATATACACTTTATTGTCATCTAAAACACATAATCATTAAGTTGTGTTTAAAGCAAAATACGTATACTGAAAATGAAATGGCGTTTATTCAATAACATTTCATAAGCTGCTTTTTCAATTGAATAAGATCTAGAATAAGCATAAGATGACATCATTTTTATATCAGATACTTTATGAAATACTAGAGGTCAGTGTTTTCGAATTTGAAGTCATGGCATTGGAACAGGACTCCTTCTAGATAGATTGTTCCTTGTTTTTGAATAAGTTGATTATTTGAGACTAAAGAAAAAGACATGTTTTAGAAAGACTTACAATAAAAATGATAAAAATCTGCGAAAAATATAGTTTTCATTATCGGTTTAAAGTTTTAATTATTGCCAACTCATTTTTTTAAATATTCAATATTGATATTCACAACAAGTAAATAAAAATCAATGTACTGCACTGAAGAGAAAAGGTTATCGAAAAGGCCGTAAAAAACTAAAATATTCACAGCACTTTTGGCATTTTGTTTTTCCTCGGCAGGACAGTAAAAAGTAAATTAAAATAACACAAATAAATAAAGCTAAAAAATAAATAAAAATAATAACTAAATTTGCAATTGCAAGCAATAGCTGATGCCGTCCCTGAAAGCCATTTCGATAATTCCAGTATGTATGCAGCGTCAAAATCTACCTAGATACTAATTCTCGTTGGAATCTGACAAATAACTTGAATTGTGCAAAAAGAAGAACACGTCATCCCGACTGCATTTAGGGTGACATAATAAAAATTAATTATGATTTGTTGCAATCAGGTAACAGTAAATTATTCATCTCATCTCTTCTAACCACAAAAACATTTTTTCATTGTTTCGCTGCAGGAAATTTACAGTCGTGCAGCAGATCATGCTTACCCTTCCATAGCACCTGATGATGCCCCAGTTTTTGTAGGGGTTCACACTGCTAGTGCTTTAGTTTTGTGGCGTTCTTGTTTATCTTTGTTTATTTTTTTTGTCTTTGTCATGCTGTCTCAATTCGTGTTGGATATGAATTGCCGTGATTTTTTTATTTTGGAATTCCCCCTTTCATTATTTTTGCTTCGGTATTGATTGCCGATGAATATTGTTCAAAGAGGTTAGACATTAAAATCATAATTTTTCCTACCAACTTATTCTTTCTTTTACAGAATTTTAATGTGCTGATTCATATCCAAAACTTCATTTTCATAGATGATTATGTCCTTCTATATTCACTTTTATAAAAATGTGTTTCCTCTGTAAATTATATTATTTGTTGCGTATAAGTTTATAGCATAGTTACCCGATTTATATATATTTATATCCTCTGTCTCGTAGCATAATTTTTTTTTCAAATTATGCCAGAAGTATTTATGACAGCAAATGTCGTTGTTTGAACATCATTGAAAATCTAGCATGTTGTTATTAACATTTATCTAATAATTCAATACCTTTAAAATTCATCATTGATGTTTGACGTTTTATTGACAATAAACCTTCTGTTGTTGTGTCCTTAGAAGTGACTGTTGAGACAGACATTAAAAAGGTCGTTGGTTTGGTCATTACTTTTGTCGTTTCTTGTTGTGGCTCATTGCATTTAATTTCCAGTGACAGGTTTGCATTGGAAGACGGTACTACAAATTAAAGTATGCACAGGCATTAATTGCGGACAAAAATGTTTTGCTGATTATCTTAATCAATACAGATTCAAGACGTTTGCTGAATCGAACATAATTTCATTTTGTACGGTTGTGTTTTATTATGTACGGAACCAAGTTACAGCATGATGAGAAACGCCAACCAAATATTCTTTATAGGTTTTTGCATGAAATGCCATATTCAGGTTTACTAATGGCAGTAAGGGTGTAATTTGAAAAATCAGAGAATGTTTCAGGGTATATTCGTGAGTACAATCTGAAAAAAAATACGGATTAGGATGAAAAATCAAAAAGCAAAAACAAAATCCCCTCGAGTTGCAGAGTCATTTTGAAATCTTAAAGCAAAAATTACTATGCTGTTTTTGCTTCGTTATTATTCATGTATGTCAAAAACATGTTGTAAAGGTGCTTGATTGTTACATAACCAAAGGAAATTCGAGTCTGCTATATGTAATGGAGAGTATTTCGAGGTGTGCTAGTTAAAAAGCAAAAAGTGATTATCTCAATTCCTTAATAATTGCAACTTTTCCAAAGAATAAAAACCCAGTTCCGGTTCAAACATAATGTGCCCTTGTGGATAAAATATCTAATTATTCAGTTGTTATTGAAATCAAGCATTGCATTTCATACATAACTGTTTTATTAGAAGAGGGTCGCACCAGGGGGGGGTACCGTTTTCGGGCATACGAGAAATAAAATATCACAAGACGAGGAACGAAAAATTAGAAATTTGCTTGCACGATGGGTTTGCACGAAACACGGGAAATAACGACCCTCCAACACGGCAACACGTAAAATAAAAAAAAAAAAACGACAAACACGCTGCACGAAAATAACGCCACCCTCTTAGAGAACAAATGTTACTTCTGTTATTAGCTGTATCCTCAAAACAATTTTTAGGTTCTTATTTATTATCTAAATAACGTGCTTACATCAACTTTTCCTCAGTTATTCTAGTTTTGTCATCTACTTTTCAATCATTAAACTGCCAAATAAACTCCGGAAGCATTAACTGTTTGCTAATTATAAGCTCTTGTTCTGACGACATTTTCTGATGGTATTGGTCCTTTAGCAATCGGATTACAACATTCTGAAACTGGCATGTTGCTGTAAGTTCGAAATTTTTTTCTGAACAAGTTTTTTCTTCGTATTTTTGCCTAAGAAGAATTTGGATTCATTATTTATTTAAAGAGACAACCGATACACCCAATTCTGCTTCATACCTTGACCTTTTGTTATTAATTGACGAACATGGACGTCTGAAATCTAGATTATATGACAAACGTGATGATTTTGACTTCCCAATTGTGAACTTCACCTTTCTTTGCAGCAAAATACCTACATCCCCAGCATATGGAGTATATATTTCACAATTTATTCGTTACTGTAGAGCGTGCAGTACATACAGTGACTTTGTGGAAAGAGCAAAAGCACTGTCACAAAAATTGCTGAGTCAGGGATATGTTCAGCCGTTGTTACTTTCGTCCCTTCAGAAATTCTATGGCCGTCACCACGACATCATAGATAGATATGAAAAGTCAGTATCACAAATGAAAACTAACATTTTCAGCTAGATTCACGTCTTCCCGGATTTGACATTACCGGTTTTGATTTAACCCTGGATTGACCCATTGACAGTGTGGCGGGTGCTGTATACAGAGCAGGATATGCTTACCATTCCGGAGCACCTGATGTCACTCTGTTTTTTGAGACTTCACACTGTTAGTGCTTTAGTTTTTTGTCTTGTATATGTAATGTTCGTGTGTTTTGTGGGCATGTGGTGTCTTTGGTCTTCCGTCTCCGGGTGTTCTTGCTTTTGCCTTGTCTCTGGACTTTGATTTATGTAATCTTGTGCTTTGTACCTTCGGCATTCTACTGCCGTTGTTTTTTACTATTTCATCTCAAACTTGTTTTGAACCATTCTTTCACACATTTAATACATCGGCAAACGAATACCGAAGCAAGAAAAGGAAAAGGGGAAATTCTAAAATCATAAATCAAACATCACGGCAATTCACAGCAACACGAATTGAGACAGTATGACAAAGACAAAACAAATAAACAAAAATTAACAAGAACGCCACAAAACTAAAGCACTCATTAAAGTGCATGTAATTTCTGTATAAAACCATGTCCAGAGTTGGCCTACATTGGTACAATGAATGATATCAACATCACTCCATTGAAACCGTTCTATTTATTGCCACGTTTTAATCTCATTTTTGTCATTTAGGTTAAAATTTGAATTAAATAAAACAAGGTCTGTTGAATATAAATGTTTATCCCAAGAATAACATACCTCTCAATATCTCAATACAATTACCTCTTGTTTTTGTGTGTGTGTGTGTGTATGTGTCATATTACCCTATAATTTTTTTTTGTCATTTTCTCTGCACTTCTATATTTTTTATTTTATTATAAAAGTGTCGATTTGTTAAAAGATCCGTAACTATGTCGTGAAAATATATTTACTTGAAGTTAAACATGTTTTTTCCATACACATACATATTGTTATAAATCTATCAATCAATCATTGTATTGTGTATATAACATTGGTATCTAAAACAAAAAAAAAACCTCTTGTGAAATCTCCCTCAGCAATTCTTGATGTCAGTTGAAGAAAATGACGAACGTTCAGTCCAATTATACGTGGCCTTGGCGTACAGTGTATAGGTTCATTTTTTTGTTTGTTGCGGTTGCTATCGATGTCCACAACTAGACCACAATTTTCGCTTGCCTGGGCTGCAAATGCCTTTCCATATTGTTTGCGCAAAATTAGTCTTTCAATTTCGACTTGGTTTTTCACGGCAACGTTGCAAACACAGTTTTCCTCTCTGTGTGGTAACACGTAAAAGAATACTGTCCTGTCTAATATTCCCATAACTTGTCAATTCTCTCCCGTAGCTGGAACTGCACATAGTACCAAAGGAAACATTTTTAATGTTAATAGTGAATAAAAGGATATGGAGTAAATATACATGAGACAAAGTCTCTACAAATACATGGTAAAAACAAGCAAAGGAACAATGCTTTTATCGCCGTTCTTCATCTTAAAGTCACAATGAGGCCTTCACCAATGAGCTTTGCTCATACCCCATAGTAAGTTCAAGACGGCCCCTAGCACCGGTTTAAGCGGAATTCTTTGCTAATTGTCGAGCAACGCTACTACGTGTCTTCATTGGTCATGGGTACGGTATTGTCAACAAACATCTATTAAACTGGCAAAGTTCTCTTACAATCACTGTCATCCTTTGACCGACAAAAGCACTAGTGTCTCAAGCTAGTGGACGATTACAACATATAGAAAAACACAGGGCACTCATCAAGTCAAATGTAAGAAAAACTTGGCGTTATAGAATAGCGAGATGTTGGCACTTCAAACAGGTGGTCAGAATTACATTTCGAAATTACAAATTAAATGCCAAAATTTGAAAGTATGAATAGTATATTCATATGAGAAATTCTCTCACTCACAAGTACACCATAACTGAAAAAATAGAGAGCATGCATCTATAGGTTAAGCCTAGGTCTTACACTCACATATGAACTTCCCATCTAACCGGAGTAGCATGTAATACAAAGTAGTAAAGAGTGGTTGAATTAACAGAGATGATTCGTCATATTTTCAGTTGAACGAAGGTGAATTTTGTATCAGATTTATGGGGATATTTGATAAAAACAAAAATGCATGTAGTGTATCAGTATTAATTTTTTTTTATTCTTTCCCTAGTAGAAATGCGTTCAAATTTGTATACATACCTTTCTATGAAAATCAAAAAGTAATTGGATTTTTAATAACAACATCGCATTAAATAAAGATGTAAAGCACTTAATTTTACAGTAAACGAATGACATAGTGCTGTTTAATTTCTGAACATCCTGTATCAGCATTATATCCAACAAAGTACATAAAACCATATCAAGGATTATTTCTACGGATAGAATTAAGCACACACTAAGGTATTTGAAATTACTATTTAGTTACTTCTTAAAAGATGACCAAAATCATCTGATTGCATTGTTTTGTTTTTGTTTAACACCAATAAGTCAAGTTCTATAATTCATTGTAACAATAATTTCTTATGAGAAGCCAATAACTATAAACATAACATTAAACATCGCTTAACTGAAATCCAAAAAAAAAAAAAAAAAAAGCAGGTGATTCTAATTACAAAAATAAATAAATTAATTGAAAATGTGTTTTAAAAAATGTCGAAAAGGATTTCTTTCACTTTAACAAAATATCAGAAGTCAAAGAATTTAATTTTTTCGGGCAGTTCATTCCGTTCTATTCAAGAACTTGTATAAATTTTACCGAAAAAAATAATTGGATATGGTACGACGTCTTAGAAACAAACAACAAGCAAGATAGAAATGCACATCCTCCTTGGTAAGTTTACTCTGTCCTATCAGATATAATTTAATTTAAGTTCGATCAATTCGAGAATGGGGATCAATTCGAATATAAAGGTAAGTCCATGTTCTAGTAACAACCATGTTACCTGGTCAAGTAAGTGAGAACCGAACCGTCAGTCTGAAAAGAACAATCCAAGGACAATGGCAACGTCGGAAAAACGAAGAAACGAAGACATAACATGAGCACGGCACAGAAAAGAAAATGAAGACACGCACATATACAAAAATGAACAACACGGACCCAATAAAAACCATGGGTAAGATTAATACCAAAGTCAGAAAAATTCAGACAACATGTCTTGACATATTTGTAATTCAATTGTGAATTTATATGTCATGTTCCACAAGACACATATGTAACATCTGCTATGGGAAATCATTAGGGAAATGTTTATAAATAATAGCATGTGAAAAGTCCAGAAGTTTTTACTTTTTGTGCTTATTCGTTTACCATGTTAAGTTTGCAAACATTTAAATTCAGCTAGAGTTATACAGGTTGGGGGGGGGGGGGCACCCCAATTGGGCTTTTATATCCCAATTAGGCAATTATATCCCAATGGGGATATATGGTTATATCCCAATTGGGATATTTGGCCAGATATTTGCTAATTACATTTAGGGGTTTAATGCTGCATCATAATACTTAAAAATAATAACTCTATACTGTTAGAGCTTTTAGGGGATATACTTTGTTGTCAAAGGGATGATGCAAATTTTCTACAGATCGATTTATGATAAAAAAAATTGTCACTTTGATTTAGCAATAACTTGAGCTTTAGGAAGCTAGCAACAGTTCTATGCTGCTTCTCTTGGAGAAATCTCTATCTGCAGTCAAATTAAACAAACAGTGATTATTTAAGAAAGAAAGTTTTTGATTATGAAATAATTGAAGAGTGAAGAAAAAGTCATATGAGCTTGCGTTTTGCTTTCTTCTAGAGGTTTCTCCCGTTGTCCATGTCTTAAAAAATACTATAAATGTACAAAGTTAGGGTGTAACAATCGTGTTAAAACCTCAATACCTTTACATATTTTTACAAACTAAACCCAATTAATCTAAAATATTGCACAGACTTCACGTTTCTCTTGCCTTGATAATTTAGCCAGTTAGTAGTTTTGATAATCGTGAATTTTGACAGAATCAAACGTATATTTTACACTGTTAAAATGTCTCTGCTGGTAAAGTGCAGCATCGTTAAGAAGAAGACGATATGTAATTTGATGACTAAAATCACGAAGCTTCTCAAGTGTAATATTTCATTACGCGTCATTGAAATGCAAAAAATAATTCATTAAAAGCTGGTCAAATATCCAAATTGGGATATAACCATATATCCCAATAAATTGGGATATAATAGCTCATTTGGGATATATAGCCCAATTGGGATATTATAGCCCAATTTGGGTTCCCCAACCAGATATAGGTGTTAAAAGTTTTAAAATTGCAAAATCTTAACGATTCAAAGCTATAGCCAGTTGCTTCATTCTTCTCTGTCTTGCATTTTTTCATTCAAATCCAAGTGCATTAAAATAATTACTTTGTCTCTTAATTTATAGATTTATGTATGTCCTTTGAATGAAATGTTTTGGAGATAAAGTTAAATATACAATGAATAAATAAAAGGTAGAACCAAGCAATGGAACCATGTTTCTATTGTTGTTTGAATACCTTTTGTATAGTCCTATTTATTGGATGAGCATTTACGCTCATTTACACAAAAACTATTACAATCGACATATTGTACTTGACGTAACCAGAGATCAAAAACCTGACTGGAATAGAATCTGACTGACAGATATTCTAATTGGTAAGATATTTCCATGCATATATTTTGCTGAAGTGTAAGAATCTCATTTGAAAACGTTCAAACTAACATGATAATAGTTACCTATGGTACTGTTATTTTCTGCTGTTATTGTACATGGCTCTGGAACACCTGAAATTTAACAAGGTATTTTTTGGTTATAGTTTATTTGCATTCTGTATTAGTAGGAGAATATAAGGAAGGCAAAATCACTAAGTAGTACTGTGGTTAAAAAAAACGTAGGTTTGTCAGAATATTACAAAATTCTCCTCAGAAAAGAGAAAATATCAATACTTTTAGGTTGTCAACAATGTCAAGGAGTTAAGCCAGGCTTCGTGTGATTTTTGATACACACGACGATCAAGAACGTATTGGTTGAATTTTTAGCGTATATTCCGCCCAAGTTCCGAGAAAAAATAAAATTGGTTTCTTTTTCGTCAAAGCCCTTCAAAGTTTTGTCAAATATTTTTGTCTTAAATTGTATCATCAAGGCATTGAAAAAACAAGTATACTCTGACAAAAGTCAGAATACTCAAGCTGTGTTTTAGTTAATTTTTTCATTGATTTATTTGAATCTAATTTTTGCATTGGCAATGGCCATTTTGACAAGTTACTGATCTTTAACATATTTTATTTGCACAAAAAGATGCAAAAGGGATCGGACACAAGTTATTACAACATTAGAAACGTCCTCTCCCTTAGAAAATTATATACAGAAAACAATAATCAAAATGACGACTATTACATAAAGTTACAACAGTAAATATATGTATATAATTATTTATAAATGGTTTCAAATGAAAGAAAAATTCAAAATAAGAAAAAAATGATAACAAAGAAAGCAAAATAATAATCAATTAATCAAATAAGGCAAAAACGCAAATAAAACAACGAATTGAAGAGGAGTGGTGAAAACTGCTCAAAACATAAATTACTTTTATAACGTATTGAAACGGTGTGTTGCTCTTATAAAAGAATGAACATTTTTGAAAATTTTAATGTTCTGGGCATATGTCAGATTACTGTCACCAGCCAATAGCAATTCAACAGATATGGCAAAATGTCTCAATTTATTAAATAAAACAAACCTATCTTCTTCATAAAAACAACATTCAAAAAAGTAATGTATGGCATCTTCATAGGGGTGACCGCAAGGACAAGCTGGATTAGGAACTTTATTAACACGATGAATATCAGCGTTTAAGGAACTACACATGTTCCTTAATCTAGTGAGAATTATATTAATCTTTCTATCCCCAAAACTAAAGTATGTAGGTGGCTTACTGATTTGCAACTTAGTCTTTTTTTTTAAAATGTTGATATTTGGAGAGTCCCGAATGTCGTGACTAAGACGATTCCATTCTACAACGGTAGAAGGAAAAAAGGATCTTTTTGTTAATTCAAACCTGCAACTTGGTAAAATATAATTGCAACCATCACGTAAATTATAATTAGAATTTTTACTTACTAATGGTGGCATTAGTTCACATAGATACTCAGGAGCATGGTGTTTGTGTATTGAATAAAATAAATTAAGCCTCCTAATTTTTCGTCTATCCGATAACTCTTCCCAGCCTGTTTCTGAATATATTGATTCACAACTAGCAAACTGTGGTAAACCTGTGACAATTCGACCGGCTTCCATTTGAAGCCTGTCTAATCTATCAGAATCTTGCTGACTACAACTACTCATCTTTATTCATGCACAAATTGTTTCTAGTATGGGTGATATAATTTGAACAATGTGCATTTTGACGTAACTTTCAAAAACGTGTATAGTTAATATTGAATAACTTCAATTCCTATTGCAACGCCCAATTTTATTGGTCAATGTCATGAAAAACAAAGAAGTTATTTTTTCGAAAAATACTTCTGGGCGATTAATACTTTCCGAGGTCAAATATTGCAGCATATTATGACGTAAAATTCACCGAAAGCATTATTTTAAGAGCAAATAATTGGAATTATAAGAAATGAAAGTAATTTTGGAGGAGTTCATGGATGGGTAAACGCGGCCAACTCGCTCACAAACGAAATAAAGTCCTTCGGACTGAGCGAGTAGGCCGCGTTGACTTTATTTAGTTTGTGAGTAAGTACGATCGATAAACTACGGAAAATGACATGTCGTAATAATCTATAATTATCCCAAATGGGATTATCCCGAACCTGTTGAGAATTTTAAATGTAATAGTTTGAAATTATTTACAAACGCGACATGTAATTAATCATGAAAAATATTCTTTCATCTGCATTTTTTAATAATTCGAAACAACTCATGGTGCGAACGGGATGCGACACGAAACGACAAGGATTCTTGAAAAGGATTCTTAAGGTAGTTCGATCCTAATAAAAATATCAGACAGAATTTTTTCTTTAAAGATATTTTGTAGGTCTTTACCTATATGTTCCAAAAATAAAATAAAAATGATATGTCACCGATCATTTTTTCCTGTTATCTGGCTTTGAAAATCAGACCAAATTCAGTATTTTTCAGCAATATTTACAAAGAATATATAGGGAACTGTGATAACATGCTTATTGTTTATCTTTCATTTAAAATAAATACCAGACAGATTTTTAAAATTTTTTGATATTTCAGAGATATATACTTAAGCTATCTGTTACGCTGAAAAAATTTACATGTCACCGTTCGATTAAGGGAGTTATTTGATATAGTTTACGAAATAGACAATATTTACAGGAAAAGGGAGCTAATTCGCGGGAAAGTGTATGTCAATATATTATGACGTCACAATGAATAGGCCAATACAGGATTATTCCGGCTTGAAAATAAGTCAATTCCGCATCCGATTCGTGTTACACAAATGCGCCAATCGAATGCGCCGTGTATTAGTGTCGATCTACCTTAAGTCACAACCAAAACATCTTGGGACACAATATCTCGTGTTAGGAGAAATCAACGAAAACACGATCCCACGAAAATAGGACCTTTGATTGACTTGGGTGTTGGGATAAATTTAGACAAACTCGGGCATCGGGAAACTGCACGAAATGTGGACATTTCCCAAATCGCACACATGTCAGTGTCTCCCACTAGTATTCTGGCTAAATGTAGTAGTAAATTTTGCTTTACATTATGTAGATCAGTATATGCCAAGATAATTTAACACAGGGGTTTGCGTTCTTTTACGCTTCAGTGAATATTACAAATAAGCGCTACCATAGATAGGTCTCATTCTGTATTCGGAATCATAACAAAATGTCCAATTACATACTGATATTAGTCCGCAAATAGAAATAGTTCGTTAAATGTGACATTTAAATTTATATAGAAATGTGAACTACAGATGAAAACTCACCAAAAGATTGTCCTACAAGCATGTATTTAGCGAACTGCAAAATTTGAAAATCAAATATTTGGCACGAACGAATTTAGCATCGTAATAATGAGGTTTACATGCAACTTCAACTTTCATTAAAAAGATAATGAACGTTTGTCCACGTTTGTAATATTTTGACAATTAAATAATCAAATTGTGTATATTTTGTGCAACAATATCAAGTAAGAAAATGTCTTCATGCACTTATGATTTAGTACGAGATGCACTGCAACATTTAAGTATTTTTTTATATATACTTGAGTCACTGGGTGTTTCAATTGGCTTTGAGTGGTAGCGACAAATGTTCATTTTCTGGCATTTAAATCCTATAAAAAAACAAAATACTGAAGTTTCTGTGAATTTTACTAAATGGATAATTACATAATCCGTTCTGAAGTAATTTTTGGACTTATTTTTTTTTACTCTGTAGTGCAATTCTGTAAAAGTAATATTTTTTAGATTAAGTAGTGTAATTCTGTAAAAGTAATATTTTTTTTGACTAAGTAGTGTAATTCTGTAAAAGTAATATTTTTTGACTAAGTAGTGTAATTCTGTAAAAGTAATATTTTTTTACTCTGTAGTGTAATTCTGTAAAAGTAATATTTTTTAGATTAAGTAGTGTAATTCTGTAAAAGTAATATTTTTTTTGACTAAGTAGTGTAATTCTGTAAAGTAATATTTTTTGACTAAGTAGTGTAATTCTGTAAAAGTAATATTTTTTAGATTAAGTAGTGTAATTCTGTAAAAGTAATATTTTTTTTGACTAAGTAGTGTAATTCTGTAAAAGTAATATTTTTTAGATTAAGTAGTGTAATTCTGTAAAAGTAATATGTTTTGATTAAGTAGTGTAATTCTGTAAAAGTAATATTTTTTTTTTGACTAAGTAGTGTAATTCTGTAAAAGTAATATTTTTTGACTAAGTAGTGTAATTCTGTAAAAGTAATATTTTTTTTTGACTAAGTAGTGTAATTCTGTAAAAGTAATATTTTTTGACTAAGTAGTGTAATTCTGTAAAAGTATTATTTTTTGACTAAGTAGTGTAATTCTGTAAAAGTAATATTTTTTAGATTAAGTAGTGTAATTCTGTAAAAGTAATATTTTTTTTGACTAAGTAATGTAATTCTGTAAAAGTAATATTTTTTAGATTAAGTAGTGTAATTCTGTAAAAGTAATATGTTGTGATTAAGTAGTGTAATTCTGTAAAAGTAATTTTTTTTTTTTGACTAAGTAGTGTAATTCTGTAAAAGTAATATTTTTTTGACTAAGTAGTGTAATTCTGTTAAGGTAATTTTTTTTTTGACTAAGTAGTGTAATTCTGTAAAAGTAATATTTTTTGACTAAGTAGTGTAATTCTGTAAAAGTATTATTTTTTCACTAAGTAGTGTAATTCTGTAAAAGTAATATTTTTTAGATTAAGTAGTGTAATTCTGTAAAAGTAATATTTTTTTTGACTAAGTAATGTAATTCTGTAAAAGTAATATTTTTTAGATTAAGTAGTGTAATTCTGTAAAAGTAATATTTTTTTTTTTGACTAAGTAGTGTAATTCTGAAAAGTAGTATTTTTTTGACTAAGTAGTGTAATTCTGTAAAAGTAATATTTTTTTTGACTAAGTAGTGTAATTCTGTAAAAGTTACGGTGAATGTTTCCATTTGCTTCCTTTTCAACCTCGAATAACTTGATTATTTTTGTCCAAGTCTAATATTATTTAACTTCTAGCGTAGCATATTAATGTACGAAAAGCAACTTGGAAGTGCCATCTGAGCTTTTGATTAGAAAATTGAATATTTTACATTGTATCTGCGAACAAACATTGTTTTCTTCTACCTTCAAGTAAGAAAACTTCTTTAGAGTCAATATACTAAATTCGTTTAAAAAACAAACCATTTTAACAGAAGCTTGTCCCTTTCCTTAACAATTAAATGATATTTTAAAATAAAAATTAAGCATGAATTTTGTCAACTGCCTCAAAAGAACCTATTTTTGACTACTTTTGGATTATGGCTTTCCATGTTATTTGATTTTAATGATGCTCCTTGAAACACATAACGAAATTTACTGTTTTTTCTGGAACTTCGGTATTTTTGTATCTAAAATAGATTTTATACACTGATTTATTATTATTGCAAGGGACACTACAGTAAGTATAATGTACATTGTAGGTTTTGTGAAAGTTTGGTTTCAGTAAACAGTGAAGGAAATACATGTTAACAATGTTTCACTGTAGGTTAAACTTTACAAGTACTGAAAATTCCAAATCCTGACATATCTAATCTGATCAATAATTAGAACAGCAATTGAACATCTATGTCATTATGTCGAATACGAAAGTTGAATTCTCACGAAAGACAAGACGGAAAGTTCTCTTAAAACTGTTCAAACTATTCAATGTAGACGTATCATCAACTAGAAAGAAAACACACAAATATTTTCTCTTACAATTATTTATTTTTTGCGTAAAAAGATTAAAAAACAAACTAGAAGCTTGAGAACACCCCTAAATAAAAACAAAAAGACATAGAAAAAAGACCAAAACAATTTAACATTAGGAGACAAGAAAACAAATACAACCAAGAAAGTTATAACAACATTCAACTCACTACCGAATGAAATATAAACAATGATGTGATATAATCTGCATACAACTAGTGTGTAAATCTATCCTGCTAAATTTATACATAAAGAAACATCAAATATTAACTCACCAGGATCTTTTTCTACACCATAAGAATAGAAGCAAATAATACTCATGTAGAAACGAAATATGTTCGACATCTTCGTTTAATTACTAAATACAAAAGGAACAGAGACTCTTAAAATATTTTCGCATAAATAAGATTTGTAAGTGTTACATGATAAACTACAATAAAGCTTTAAAGAAGTTCCTTCCTTCCCTAGCATCCCTCTCAAAATTGTTTTTTTTTCAAGATTCTTACATACAATTAAAACTTTTTTGTTTGCCTTGTTTCGGTATTCGCTTTTGTTTGTTTGTTTGTTTGTTTTTTTTTTTTGTATTTCGTATGATTATTTGGATGCTTTTCCTTTAATACTGAAGCCGTAAAGTGTCACAAAAAGCACCTTTTTTTAATTGTACCCACGAGTTTTACAACTTGTGCACACGGATTTATTTCTTCTGTAAGACATCCTATAGAAGATAAGGTCGAGTGAAGCTGTCTTATAACGTATAGTAACAATATACTAAGATGGTTACTCGTTCACACAAGTTATATAAATTCTGTATTTTCTTCTGTAGCACTCCAGGGCTTTTTTTTTTGTTGTTGTTTTGTTTGTTTTTGTTTTGTTTTTACTGAGTATTTATCATTTCAATTATAAATAAAGAGCTACGCTGAGCGCAGCATGATACGACCGCAGCATGTTGACCACTGAAAGTTGAACGAGTGTAAGTTAAAGTGAATGTGAACGCAGTATAGAGCTTAATACATTAACTAGATGGACACAGTAAGGAGCATGACATAATAATAAGCGGAACACAAATTAAAACAGGCACTTGGAAACGGTAAGAGATACACAAAAAAGTCATTCATAACTGAAAGCTTATATCTAAAGCAATCCAAAGAAAAAATCCATTGAAATATTGATGTAAAATTAAAATTTTAGGTAATTAATTTTGGCCCCATCTGGCCCTTATAGCATGTAAACAGTGAGAGCTATGTCAAATCTTTAGGTATACTACTGATTGCTTATGTCAAGAGGAATTCTAAGAAACAAACCCCATAAAATCCAATAAAAATATAATTTTTCACATATTTTGAAAAATTGCAATTTTGGACCTTTTGACTCCTTATAGCTTGGAAACGGTAAAAGCTACTTTAAATGCGTTGGCATACTACTTAAAGCTTACAACAAGAGGAATCCAACGAAAAAAATCCAATCAAAATCCGACGTAAAATAAAAATATTTAGGTAATCTGGACATTTGCAATTTTGGCCCCTTTTGGTCCCTCATAGCTCGGAAAGGAAACAAGATATAAAAAATCCAAAAATCTGATAGTTGAGCACCTGGTTAATTTTTCACAAGGAATCCAATGCAAAAAACTGCATCAAAATTGGACTAAAAATAGAAATTAAAATTTTTGAGATTTACCCCTTCTGGACCCCATTTATGGCATAAACCGTACATGCAGCATGAAATCCGTTGCATACTACAGATTAGAAATTTTCTCAGGAACACACAGAAAGAAACCCCATCAAAATCAGATAAATAATAAATATTCTACAGCAAAATATATGAAAACACCCAATATGACCCTTTTTTACGAAACGTGTGGGGCCACAATGACCAAAGGTGATACAAGCCTTTCTGTTGTGCCAATAAACACTGTGTTACAATTTGGAAAGGATTGATCAACTAAAACTAAAGTTATTAACCAAAAACAAAAGTATCTACAGACAACGACGACCATACCATTATACAACCTCAAATTCTTTGCGATCGTATAAAAATGTGTTGTTAATTATTCAACACATATATACTAAGCTTTTGTATGCTTGCCGTATGAATCCAAACGTAACATATGAATGCAAAGGCAATATGTATATTTTTCATTCACAATAAGTTTCATTACTAAAGAAATTTAAGCGACCGTTTTTTTTACCCTTTTATTCGTATTAATATTTCAGATTCTGATTTATGTCAATTAAAACATCACATTAAGGGTCAACACTTTCTAATAATAATTAATGGAATTAAACCTTGATTTCAGAGAAAGAAGTTTGAAACTTTCTTCACTAGTTTTGGTATAATAAATATATTCTCTCGTAGTCATTTGGTGTGCATTTTATCCTCGCAGGGTCGATTGAAATACATTTCAGTTCAAATTTTAGCAACAATGCGGTTGGAAAATAAAGAAAAAAAATACAACCAAACAAACAAACAAACAAAAAAGAAAAAAAAACAATTCAAAATAACCAAAAAAAAAAAAAAAAGATTGAGAACCACAATAAATGGAAATAGATTTTGGTTTATTCTTTATGAGTAACCCAAAAACCAAAATTAATAGGGTCTGTAAGTCTCGTCATGTGACACCGAGAATTCAAGATAAAATTGCAATTTGAAAACGTTTCCCCGCCAAAATATGACGTTGCAGCATTATGACGTCCTAATCCCTATAGTTTAGACCTATAGTGAGATTGTCTGGAAAGGCTACACCCATTAAAATAGCTCTCGACTTATCATATAACATACATTACCGTGCCGAAAATTGAAAAAAAAGAACAGATGGACAAATTTAAGCTGTAAATAGCTAACAAAATTAAAACGGTTTGTTTTATTACATAAATTCGTCACTTTAATTCTAAAATGGTTTGAGCTATATTTAAAAAGATATATCTACATTCAGGAAAATATGGCTTAAAACACTGTTCTAGCAACAAGCAAACATTAGACTAATAATTATGTCATAAAAAACTTCAATGGTGAAAGATAATCACATTGGATAGCTCTTAATAACACTGCTTCCCGAGTGCGGCTCGAGTTAATTAATTTAGTAATTGATGTAACCCGCGACTGTGACTGCTGTAATCAGATGCATTGTATGTATAATCAGAGACAATATACATCCATTATGACGATAATAGTGGAATTGAGGCAAGATGTTCTGTTTAATTAGATCATATTTTACTTCTGTAATGGAAGGTAGCAGATTGGTAAATTACCGAGGTAACCGCTCGTCAAAACAAAGGCAAGGAAAGTACGTTTAATATATGAGAATAAACAAATCTTATAAATCGTTAATAACTATTCAATGACACATTTTCATGTCACAAAATATGAATATAACACAGCTTATATACAATGAATATATATTCAGTTCAAACAATCCGACTTCCTCCCGCATTAATCATAAAACTGAGACTTTGGCTGTTGTAACCGCGACAGATGGCTTCTGTAGGTGCTATCCAAGGCTTATGTAAAAATGTTCAAATGCAACAGATTAGTGCTGCAAAAATTAGATTTTATTATTTATTGTGACTTATTATTATAATTTATTGTTATGTTTGATATTTACTTGTCATATGTGTACGATGTACATGTCTCTCTCTTACTCCGTAACCTTTGTATCCTCATTGGTTTATGAGAATATATATATATAATATTTAAATATTAAAATATAACTTTTAAAAGAAGAAAACGATTTTCAATATTAATTAATATTTTTAATAACACAAATATTATATAACATCAAAAAAATATTTAATATTAAAAAATGCATATTTTTTATGTTAAAAATATGTATTATTTCTTATATCAGAAAATCATTTTAGATATCAAAAATTCCTTTTCAAATACTACAAAATCCTTTTTAATATTAAAACTATCTCTTTTTGAAAATTGGAATAATTTTTTGATATTAGAAAGTCATATTTAGTTTTAATATTTAAAAAAAAATGCTTTAGTAACACAATCGATATCAGTTAAACGCTTAACAAGAGGTAACAAAGCGGATATTTTTTTATGCACAGATGTTAAAAACTAAAGGACATAATACGGAAACTCGCTTCCAGTCGTAAGCTGTTTTCTTTTATAAATGATGAAATTTGAATATTACAAATGTAGCAAATTTTCAATATTATACGATTTTCCAATACATGTATTTAAAATTCATTTCATTTAATTTTTAAAATAGAACTGATTATTCAATATAAATAAAATCATTTTTTATATTAAAGAATTGAATTGATTATTTAATATAAAAACATCAATTTCTATTATTTAAAAATCCATTTTAACAGTAGAAAATCCGACGATTATTAAATATCAAAAATGATTTTATAATATTTAAAACATATATTTTGATATTGAAAAAAATGTTGTTTTTTTTTAATTAGAAAAGAGGGAATAAATTCCCCAACGGCTTGCCATACACACATTTATTATTGCGATTCCTTGAGAATAGCATTAATTTCTGAATTTACAGTAACTTATTATAAGACGGTATATTCTGTGTCCTCTTTTAGAAGCGAAGTTTAAACAATTACCAGAACCCGATTAAAGTCGAATAATAACAATGTTGTTTACAATTTCAAAGCAGTAACGTTGACGGAGCTTGGTTTTCACTATTTTAGATACATAAGTGAAAGCGGCAGTTACATAAGCCAGATGTCGCAGATACTTAAGCCATATACCGCATACCCGTTTATATACATCAACCAAAGCCGCCGTAGAAAATGAAGCTACATCGTTGTTTTTGATTTACATAGAGAAAAAATGGTATTTGATGGATGTCAATTGAAACCTTTACATTTCTTAATAATTATTTATAACTAATTTGTATTGATTTATCTTTTGTATTGCTGAATTCGTATTTTTAAGTCGTCAGCCCTGTAAACAAGCACAGCACGGTTTACACATTAGAAACAGGCAAAATTTTTGGAACACATTTTGGGCACTAAAGTTTGCTTCCATAATATGTATTCAATTTACACGCCGGTTATTCCGATACACAGAACCGGAGCGGGCACCAAAACACCGAGCCATTTTTTTTGTTTACATGCGATAGGGTGCGTACAAATTTGTAGTAATAAGTCAACAAAGCATATGAAATTAGTGAAAATAAATTTTCATATTTATTTTGTAAAGTATACAGTATCAGTTCCCGGAATTCATTCGTTATATCTTTATTTGGCGATTCATTCAACAAGGGTGCGTAATTGTGGGCACAAAAAACCGCGGAGCTTTAAGTGATGATGACACACGGAACACGGATACTGGGCACAAGGAACAAAATCGATTACAGAGAAAAGAAAAGAAAAAATACCAGACTCACTACAAGAGAAATTTTAAAGACATGCTCAAATGCCATACTTTGTCAGAATTAGTCTTTATAGGGATTTGGTACGCAGGAAAAGCCTCAAAATACTACGAATGAATCAAGAGTGCAGTGATTAGTTCTATCACACTGTTATTGCAATTGGAAACGCAGTGAACATTGAGAGAAAAAATAATGAAGTAACCGCTTATAACATTCCACTGTTATAAGATAATACCGTTTAAATCTAGAAATCGACAAATAAGCTAAATAGGTGGAATCTAATGCTTTGAAAATGTATTTTGCTTCTGAAAGATGGTGTTGCGCCTGAATTAACACGATGTAATTATCAGCTGAGACTTAAACGTTGTCGGTATTATTTGATAGTCCCATCCTGGCCTAAGTAAACGGATAAGACTATGAGGTTATCGTTAAAACTCACAAAATCATACCCCTTTGTCTCACCCGTGACGAAAAGTCTCAGAAGTGAGACTTGCGGATACCGTTTCGGCAATGGCAACGGTGTTAACAAATCAAACTTTAAAGAATTGTATTGTCTGTGTATTAGTTGAAGTAAAAAGTATTAGTACTAGTATTTGATGTGCATCGGTACAATACAATTTAACGCAAATACCTTCTTGACCCAAACTTCTAGTCATGCATGAGTGACCACGTTAGGTTTTTCGCAAGCAGTTAGGACAGACTGAACGAATGGTCCTAACCACATGATATTTGACTGTCAGTTGCGTCTCGAGGAGTTAACACCAATTCTATACCCACGACTCCTTATTTATGTCCACGCCCAGATGGTGTCCTTGAACCCTAAGTCATGCATGAACTATCACATTAATCTTTTACAAGCAGATAGTACAGTCTGTATCAGTATTCCTAGTCACTTGATAGTTCACATGCACGTGCATGTAGGTTATTAAAGTTGTATATGTTGATATATTGTGTATTTCTAAACACACTGTTTATGTTCTAATATTTGTATAAGAACGATACAGAACAGTATCTTACTATAGCGACCCCTGCTTCCCTTCATAAAGAGATTTAGTTTACTTTTGGGTCTGTATCCCAGACCTGATCTTTTGGCTATCTTAGTATGCCAACTATTTTGGCAGCATGATTGGTGAAAAATTTCCCTTAAAACATGCGAGACATGTGCTTTTACATAAATTATATCTATACGTAAAAGCGAAGCGTCAACTTAGCGTAATTCGTGATTGATTGATTAGTAAGCGTTTTAATGTCCAATGAGCAATATTTTGACTACTTGGTCAAAGGGGAAGGGGAAAAATGGGTAGGGGCGGGAAATTTAGACTTCAACACGACTCGCGGTGATTCTGCTCTCCTTAGAAATATATAAACTAGGGGGCTTAAAAGTGCACGAAGCGTGACGTTTCTCCACAGTTTGGCTTCAATGGTTCATGGACAGGCTTTCCGTATTAGGATCTGACTTCCCGTATGGACAGGAATTCCTCTATCCACCAACTTAGGACGCTCTTAGCAGGTCTATAGTCTTAGCCCCTGAAAACCGATTCAGGTGCCTCGGCGTTTACGTGATTTTATCAAGTTAAGATGAGTGATTTCGTGAAAGGGAGGATGGGGCTACAGGGCTCTACAAGTATAAACGCTGATAATTTGACAAAATGCAAGCAGATTGATAGATAAGACTATATTTCGGTCTTTCATTTGTTTTTGTTTGTCTTTTTTTCTGTTGATTTGACGGCATTGGTTTTGACATAAATTATTATTTGCTGTGTTGGAACAAATATATTATACTTTATCTTGTTGGAATAAAAATTATGAATGAAAAAATAGCAAATGACATCTAATCTAACCTTTGAATTTTTTACCAGCTGACATAAGTTACATTGGAACAAATATTATAAACATTGACATAAATTGTGTGTCATTTATAAAGAACAAATATTATAATATCTTATAACACTATATAATATTTTTCCTGAATCAGATGGAAAACATCCAACTTTTTTGTATATATTATCTTTTGGAGCAAATCTTATGATGAAACTGGTATTCTGTCATATTTATGAAGGAGTGACTTTGGTAAGAATTTGCATAAAGGAACGGAAGCTACATCTATGATTTTTGTTAGAGTTTACGTCTTTTGGAATACTGCAACAATACAGTTCTGGCGACAGTTGATCTGTTGTCTGAGAAGTGATTATATTGACAAACGTTTAAAAACAAAAGACAGAAAAATATACGAGGAGATTAACTGTCAATTACAAATTTCTAACTTACCTTGTGTAGATTCAGAAGGACAATAGCGATATACTAGATGAACTTGCTTTATCCACGTTTGTGATAAATTTTCCGCTATAATTCGTCCGGCGTATCAAACTATTATTCAAAAGTCTCTTCCTCTTGAAACAGCTGTGCTAGTTGGAACCAAATTTCTTCCCCTGAAACAAAGGTTCCAGTTGGAACCAAAATTGGTCATAATATCCCTTGGATAGACACATTCTGGCTCATTTGTTATCTAAGATGACCGCTAGTGGGGTAACATAGTTTTATGTTTTGGACTGACGGTTCTGTTCTCACTTACTTTACTTTACATCTAAATTACGGGAGTACGCATTTAGAAGACTATTTTGCCAGTTAGAACTAACTTTGAAACAATAGTATTTGCGTGTTATTTTGATAACTTTTTATTGACAGAAGAAAAGACAAGTTGTTTAAACGTTGGTCAAAATCATAATAATCGACGTTTAAACACACTAATTCTATATAAAAAAACGGAAAAAAATGAAAGACCACTTTTTTTAAACGAATGTTGTGGAAGTATAAAGGATTTCTTCATGCGGTATTTCTTCGCTATGAATCGGTAAAAATACAGCTGTACAATTAAGTAGCAAAAAATACTTGCATATTTCGGAAATAATGACAATTTAAAACACGTTTATGACGCTTTCACTGCAACTAACAAATGCTAGTAACAAAACATCGTGTTCACAAACTTTTGGGGATTTTTTTTTTCTTTAGCAAATTTGCTTATGCATTTAAGTGCACGAATAATCAATACAGTACATGTACATCTGTGTATTAACTCATGCAAATGAGTTTTAGTTTTTAAAAAAATATATCATAGTAGGTCGGATTTTATTTCGTAGATTTTTATAAAAGAAAAACTTTTTATATATATCAAATATTTATTTATACATGTTCTTTGCGATTAGATTATAATTCCATAATGCATACCCTAATATCATAGGCTAGGAATGGTTTGGAAGGTAGGGATGAGCTTTGACATTTTTTTTCTTTTCGCATGGGCACTTGCAAAATTAATTTTCATTTCAAAAAAATTTCAAAGTTGTCGTTACCTTTACTTCAGTAAATTATATTGTTTGATTTTTATTTCTCTATTCCTACTGAACCAGATTATTTATTCTCACATTTGAAAAACAAGCTTTTTTGTGTCAATAATTGCTGACAGAAAAACATAATCTTGTCGATTTCAGTATGATATTGTACAGTCATCTCATCGTCATCGAAGAAGTACAAATCAATAAAATAACTAGAAAACACGAGGGGACTTTAAAGGCAAGCGGCGAAGACGGCATTTTATAAAGTTTAAATGACCTAAAAGCCTCATGGAATTTTATTTGCTCACATGAAAGGTTGAAATGTTAGCTAATAGAGGGTTATGTCGTAAACATTGAAAACTGGTCCAAACTGTTCGAAATTTGGGGTCAAAAGCGGCACCTTGTAGAACTCCAATTTGGATGAAGTCAAAGTAAATGAATCAAAATCGTTCAAAATTTAATAAAAAGTCATTGAAAACTTTGTAATGCTTTAAAATAAAGATTACTGCGTCAAATTCAATTACTAGATATTTTTAAGTGTGTAGTAATTTTTCAAAAAAATTTGTTGTTTTTGGGCTAAGCATATGATCAAAACAATCATGAAAGTAGTGCTATGAATACGTAAATGTTTTTTGTTGCATAAGTTTACCAAATTAATTCAAATATCGGTGCCAAAACTGAAGACTGTCATTTACTATTTTTTTTCAAAAAAAAATGCCTAGTAGGTAGTTTTGTTACAAATGCAGTTTAAGTGTCAAATACCATTTGTTTCAAGAAGAAACGTTATAATGTCATCATATGACAATAAAGAAAACCTTTCATACTTAGATATCGAAAGTACAAGGGAGATAAATTAATGTAGAATGGTAAAATCGAACTTAAATCGATGACAATTTCTGAGTTGGAAATAGCACCTTAAAGGACAGTAAAGACACAATTTACTGACAAAGTATGAAGACAAATCAACATTTAACAGGTAAATCACCAAATACTTTTGAAATACGCAATGAAATGAAGCAATATTTTAAATACAATGATATTGTGAACGTCTAAAATTGTTAAAGGTAACAATCTGACTGACATTAATGTAACGCTGGCCATATAAGCTATACAGTGTAATAACGAATTTAAATGTAAAAGGATTCATAATATCTAAAAGGTATAACCTTAACAATAGAGAAGACATTTAAAAGGTAAAGGGTAAGGGATGGAGATGATACAGATGTGCTTATTTCAGTGGTCGGTGTTTGTCCTCAGCTACAAAGCACAACAGAAATGTGGATTCAGACTGGGTCGTTTTGAAATATGAAAGAAAATTGTCGATTTATTCCAGTACACTCCATCATTGTGAATGACATTGAGCCATTGGTGTCAAAATTTCCCCTATTTTACATGCACTTACGGGAATTGACTCCACTTGTGCACTTTTTAATAGGAAAGAAGTCCCTATTTAAGCTTGTCAAAAGGTCATTCAAGTCGTTTTCAAGATCTTGTTTCTCTAGCAGAAGATGACGTCGACAGTGTCATTGATGCTTCAAGGAAGGTAATTCCTGCATTGCATGACACAGGGGACAGATTCAAGAAGTCGCACAACAGTCTAAACCAGTAAAAACTTCAAAATGCTACAAGTAAAGACAAAAGTCTTGTAAAAGTGCCCCCTTGCAAAGCATCTTTTAGAAAGCGTATCTTACTAGTTATGTTGGAGAGCAGGGTCTGGGTGTTGTCATTTGTAGCTTAGCCAAACAATGGGGAGCCAAGTGACAATGGTTGGAATTTCGAGGACAACAAATTAGAGCATGTGCTATTCAAATGACAAACTGCGCCCGACTTTCTCCAAGAGATGACTTTCTCATGTAAGGAAAATCGAGCATATTTATCTGCATGCGTGTGCAAAGAGCAGGGCCCATACTTTTCAGACTAATGTTCATGTCAAGGTAGTGAATCCTGAAACAATACAAAAGCTGTTTGCTCTGGTTCTGAAAGTAATGATTGACCACTTTTGGGATGCAAATATGCCAGTATCTCATATTAATGATAATCTTTTGAGTGGAAGCCAGGCAAGTGTCTGTACGTCTCAGTAATATCTAAAGCTCTTTTAAGCATTCAGTGCGTTTCATGTCTGCATGTGTTTTACGTTTTATATGTTGTTTAAGATTTTACCTTTGAGATATTTTACCTTTTATTTGTTATCATTTTTAAATTGAACTTTTGCATGTTTTTATTCCGTAACAACAAACGTTGTGGCCTATAGTTTTTTGGTCTGTTCGTTCGTTTGTCCGCCAGTTGCACTTCAGTTTAACGTCTACATTTTAGGTTACTTCTCTGGAGCTACAAGTTTGATCTTCATAAAATTTTGTTAAATTTATTCATCCTAAAAAATACAACATTATGTAGTTGTTTTGCATCTCATCGGCAAGATGCAAGATAGAATATCCATTTGATTTTTATATTCCTTTTCAAATTCATTGTTTAGATGTTTTACCTTATAGATGCTGTTTCTTATATTTTACCCTTTAAATGTCGTCTCTGTTCCAAATAGTTTACTTTTTAAATGTCGTCTTAAATTTCGTCTCTATTCCTTAGATTTTATCTTTTAGACACCGTCTCTGTTCCTTATATTTTACCTTTTAAATGTCAGCTCAATTCCCTATATTTAACATTTTAAATGTCGTCTCTATTCCATATATATTACTGTACCTATTACATTTTTATTCGCGATTTCCCTTTATAGCTCAAATGCTCAGTGTAACATTAATGCCAGTCATGCCTTTATAACTTTCACAATATCTTTTTGTTTAACTATTCATTGTTTCATTTTATTGTGTACTTGAAGAGTTTGTGTTGTTTTACCCGTTAAGTTTTGATTTGTTTTCATATTTTGTGAGTAAATTATGTCTTGTATATCCTTAAAAATGCTATTTCCAACTCAAAATGTTTTATCTTATTGTATTCGAATTTACCATTTAACATTAATTTATCTCCCTTGCACCTTCGATATCTAAGTATGAAAAGTTTTCTTTATTGTCATATGATTGAATTATAACATTTCTTCTTTAAAAAAGGGGGTTTTGACAACTTAAAACGTATTTGCAACAAAACTAGCTATGTGGCAATAATTTTGAAAAAAAAATAGCAAATGATTATCTCCGGATTTTGAGCCGAGATTGCAATTTATTTTGATAGCTAATGCAACATAAAATATTTACGTGATCATAGCAGTGCTTTTATTATTGTTTTGATTACATGCTTCGCCCAAAAACAACAGATTTTCTTAAAAAATTACTACACACTTAAAAATATCTTTTATGGCAATTATTATAAAAACGATGCAAATGACACCATTTCTGTTACCAAATGTCTATATTTGGTAATGGAATTTTACGAAGTAATCTTTATGTTAAAGCATTACAAAGTTTGCAATGATTTTTATTAAATTTTGAAGGATTTGGATTCATTTACTTAGACAGGTTGGGGGAAACCCCTATTGGGCTATTATATCCCAATTAGGCTATTATATCCCAATTGGGATAGTCGGTTATATCCCAATTGGGGTATTTGACAAGTTTTTTATAAACCATTTTTTCACATTTCAATGCCGCGTAATGAAACATAAAATATGAGTAACTTCGTGATTTTGGAAATCAAATGACATATCGACATTTTTTAATAATGCTGCATTTCACCAGCACAGACATTTTAAGATTGTGAAAGTATGCATTTGATTCTGTCATAATTCCAGATTATCGCAATTATAAATAGTTAGATTATCAAGGCAGGAGAAACGAGAAGTCTGTGAAATATTTTAAGAATAAATTTGAAGTTTAGTTTGTAAAATATCTAAAGATATTAAGGTTTCAAACACCATTGCTATAACCTACATTTTGTAAATTCATAGTATTTTCTAGGACATGGACAAAGAGAGGGAACTCTAGAGGAAATCAAAATTCATATTCATATGACTTTTCCTCCATACTTCATTTGTTTACTAATAAAAAACTTTCTTTATTAATCTATCATAGTTTGCTTAATTTGACTGTAGATAGATATTTCTTCGAGAGAAGCAGCATAGAACAGTTGTTAACTCCTTTAAGCTCAAGTTATAGCTAAATCAAAGTGACTTATTCTTTTTATCTTAAATTGATCTGCAGAAAATTTGCAGCACCCCTTTGACAACAGAAGTATATCCCCTGAAAGCTCTAACCCTATATATTTATTATATCTATGTATCATGATGCAGCGTTTACCCCCCAACATGTTTTTAACAAATAACTGGACAAATATCCCAATTGGGATATAGCTATATACAGTCCCTGGATCAGTCAACATTCCATTTTGACTGATCGTTGACTGGTGAGTGATCGGTGAATGATCGCTGAATCATGACTTTTGACGGCTGACGGATAGTAAAATTAACTGATGACTAATGAATGATGCGACTCTTGACTCTTGAATCATGACGGATGACGAATAGAAAGAAATCTAATTAATTATGCACGGATGATCGGTGACGGATGACTGATACAAGTAAATTGAAAAATTACCGGCGAAACGAATCTCACCGAGCGTTGATTTATTATTCCTAGTAAGATCGAAAGTCATTATCAATACATGTATCTGATTGTTCTTAGCAATTCAAGAACATGAAAATAATGTGATTTAAAAAATACTTAAGAATCTTCATTTTAGTCAAATAGAGGAAATGGGGTAAATGTCAAGGAGACAACATCCCATATCCAGGTTAAAACGACCCAAAACAAAGCATATGTATACCGGTCAGTGCAAAAATTTCTCTTTACACATTATTTGTTTAAAATTCCAAAAATATGAAAAATTGGAATAAAAAATTACTTATGAATCTTCATTTTAGTCAATACATAGACTCCGGTCAGTGCGAAACTTTCCTTTTACATATTATTTTGCTAAAAATTCCATGAAAATGTAAAAATGTGATAAAAAATTACTGATAAAGTTTCATTTTAGTCATTAAACATATACCGGTCAGTGCAAAACTTCCCTTTTACACATTATTTTGTTCCAATTCAATGAAAATGAAATTATTGACAAATCTTCATTTTAGTCATTACATATACACCGGTCAGTGCAAAACTTTCCTGTTACACATTATTTTGTTCAAAATTCCATGAAAATGAAAAAATGTGATAAAAAGAAATTACTGATAAATTTTCATTATAGTCATTAAATATATACCGGTCAGTGCGAAACTTTCCTTTTACACATTATTTTGTTCAAAATTCCATGAAAATGAAAAAATGGGATAAAAATTACTTATGAATCTTCATTTTAGTCATTATATATACACCGGTCAGTGCGAAAACTTTCCTTTTACACATTATTTTGTTCAAAATTCTATGAAAATGAAAAATGTGATAAAAAATTACTGATAAATCTTCATTTTAGTCATTAAATATGTACCGATCAGTGCAAAACTTTCCTTTTACACTTTATTTTGTTCAAGATTCCATGAAAATGAAAAATGTGATAAAAAATTACTGATAAATCTTCATTTTAATCATAAAATATATACCGGTCAGTGCAAAACTTTTCTTTTACACATTATTTTGTTCAAAATTCCATGAAAATGAAAAAATGTGCTAAAAAATTACTGATAAATCTTCATTTTAGTCATAACATAGACACCGCTCAGTGCAAAACTTTCTTTTTACAAATATTTTTTTTAAAATTCCATGAAAATGGAAAAATGTGATAAAAAATTACTCATGAATCTATATTTTAGTCAATACATAGACACCGGTTAGTGCAAAACTTTCCTTTTACACATTATTTTGCTAAAAATTCCATGAAAATGAAAAAATGTGATAAAAAATTACTGATAAATGTTCATTTTAGTCATTAAATATATACCGGTCAGTGTGAAACTTTCCTTTTACACATTTTTTTGTTCAAAATTCCATGAAAATGAAAAAAATGGGATGAAAAAAATTACTGATAAATCTTCATTTTAGTCATTACATAGACAACGGTCAGTGTGAAACTTTACTTTTACACATTATTTTGCTACAAATTCCATGAAAATGAAAAAAATGTGATAAAAAAAATTACTGATAAATCTTCATTTTAGTCATTAAATATATACCGGTCAGTGCGAAACTTTCCTTTTACACATTATTTTGTTCCAAATTCCATGAGAATGAAAAAATGGGATAAAAAATTACTTATGAATCTTCATTATAGTCATTACATAGACACTGATCAGTGTGAAACTTCCATTTTCCACATTATTTTGTTCAAAATTCAATCAAAATGAAAAAATGGGACAAAAAAATTAATGATAAATCTTCATTTTAGTCATTAAATATATGCCGGTCAGTGCGAAACTTTCCTTTTACACATTATTTTCCAAAATTCCATGACAATGAAAAAGTGGGATAAAAAATTACTTATGAATCTTCATTTTAGTCATTACATAGACACCGATCATTGCTTAACTTTCCCTTTACACATTATTGTGTGAAAAATTTCATAAAAATGAAAAAAAATGTGATAAAAGTTACTAATAGATCTCCCAAATATTCATTTCATTTCCCGTTTAATGTGTCATTAAATTTATAGATAAAAATTCACAGATTTTTTTATTGAAATAGAATTTCAAAGTATAATTAAGAAAAATTGATTAATTTTTATTCTATGTTCCATATTTTTTTTCTTTTTCTCTCGGCATTCGCACGCCGATGTATTATCACTACAAAAACACTAGCATTCCTATATTTTAATTAACCTGAACTGAAATAAAAAATGACGGGTGACGGATGACTAATGCAATCTGATTGACTGAATGCTGAACAGTGACGGATGACGAGTACAAACAACCTGTGGTTTAGGAACGATGACTCCTGACGGATGAATGCTGACTGATGAATGATCTGACGGATGCCTTTTGAATCATTAATGATCGGTGACGGATCGATGACTCGTGACGGATCGCAAAAATGGGAATGTTGACTGGTCCAGGGACTGTATCCCAATTGGGATATAATAGCCTAATTGGGATATAATAGCCCAATTGGGGTTTCCCCCAACCTGTTAGACTTGATCCAAATTGGAGTTCTACAAGGTGCAGCTTTTGTCCTCAAATTTCTTTCAGTTTGGACCAGTTACATGTTGTTGGTTAAGAGTCTTTTGCTTGCAGTTGATCATTAAAGAAGTTAAAGCATTACAAAGTTTGCAATGACTTTTTATTAAATTTTGAAGGATTTGGATTCATTTACTTAGACTTGATCCAAATTGGAGTTCTACAAGGTGCCGCTTTTGTCCTCAAATTTCGTACAGTTTGGACCAGTTACATGTTGTTGGTTAAGAGTCTTTTGCTTGCAGTTGATCATTAAAGAAGGGTCCACTTGTGCAGATTTGACTTTATTTAGGTGCATTTTTGATGGTCAACAAGATGTTAACATCATAAGTGCAAAGCGCATTACAGTTTGTCTACAGTATGGTTGTGAATGTGTTTATGTCAATTGTTTGAAATATCGCCCCATTTTATGGCAATTGTAATAACAAACCAGGTATTTAAGATGTCAATGGCCTGTTCTTAATTGCCATTAAATTATTTTGTATACCCATTACTTTTTTCATTATCATCAAATGAAAATAATTGTTATTTTAATGCCCATTAAATGTACCATACAAAAAATTGTTACAAAACATAGTAAACAATCATAATCTGATTCTGTTAAAGTTCAAAATCATAAGAATTGTAACTGGTGAAATGATCGAAGCCGATGAAATTTAATTTAATAAAAATGAAATTCAATTTGTAAAAATATGCAAAAATTTTGCAATATCAAGAAGTGGTGTAAATGAATTGTTGATACTTAAAAGCACTGAAGGTCCTCTTAACATCCTAAAATTGCGACCACTATCACAAAGTAACAGTATTAAAAGTTTTGACTTCTCTATATTTTATACTACGATTCCTCATGAACAACTAAAAGTCAGCTGATAGATTAATTCATAGACGTTTCTCCCGTAGGAACGTCGAACGAGAATAAAAATACATTTTTATAGGCAGAGAACAGGCATACTTTGTGAAAAACGACACAGAATCACAGAAAAATTATACAGAGGAAGAAGTGATTTAAATGTTTTTAGTCGACAATATATTTGTCTAGTTTGGAGGACTTGTTTCAAAAGACTATCGAAATCACAATGTGCACATACTGTGAACCTCTAGAAGCCGATCTGTTTTTCCACTCATATGAAGATTCATCGAAGGGCTTCTTGAAATCAAGGTAAAAAGAACTGGCCCAGTCCTTTAATTTCATCTTGCGCTATAAAGATGATATTTTATTACTAAACAACGCTCGCTTTGGTGATTTTCTTCATCTTTCTCCGTCTTGAAATTAGTGCAACAAACGCAATGACTTCAATTTTCCAGATAGTCAATTTTTTTCTTCGTAGCAACATTCCAATAGTGCCAGTATATGGAGTTTACAGCTCCAAACTCATTCACTAATCAAGGGCGTTTGATGTATAGAATGACTACCTTGATATAGCCCGGTTGCTTACATATAAGCCACTTAAGCAAGGTTATGTTACATTACCTATAATTTGGACTCATCACTTCAGATGCTTTACGTTTGACATCACGTTCTTGTGGATCGCTATGGGATATTAGTTTTCCAGAATATAACAGGAATTTTGAGTTTTCAAACTGAAAATTTGTCTTTTTTAGCTCAAAATTTCGACTATTGTTAATTCAAAATTTCGTTTTTAAAAAAACTCTAAATTTCGACTTTCTAAAACTCGAAAATCTGACATCTGAAATCCAAATATTTCGAGTTTTATTAACTTAAAGTTCGAAAGTTAAGTCGAAATTTCGTGTCAGAAAAAAAGTCGAAATTTCGAGTTTAGAAAAATGTAGAATTTTGAGGTGAAAGTTGAAATTTTGAGTTTTTTCGAAATGTCCCTTATACGCATATATCTTTAATTTAAAATTGATGAATCTTTCTTTTTCTTTCTTTGTTGAAACTTGGTCACTTAATTTCCATCGTCTCGACAGCCAAATATTAAATTCTCTACAAGGTTGAGTTTTTTGTTGACGTGTATTCTAATTGATGGAAGTTATCTTTAATACCGAAATTCAAAAGATTAATGTTAATCTTATTAAAATTAATAAAATTAATAATGTAAAACGAGTAAAACTTAGCTTAGAGTTCGAAAGTCACATTTTCTCATTTATTTTGACGAAAGTTCCTTATTATACAAAACCATAACCGGTTCATTTGGTTAATGTGATGTTATGACTGAATCTTTGACAGATTCAAAAGCAATGACTGACATCGCTTTTGTAAAAATCTGCTCAACTCGACATTCAGTTTTAAGTCTATTTCCTTACATATTTAACGACCCTGTCTTTCATTTGGTAGAGAAGTGATAAAATAGCAGTGTCACAATCTTTAGTCTGGGATACATTTACTGAATCGATTCAAAGTGATTTAACAATAAAGCAAAGTACTATTCTGATTTACATTTTAGTCTCTAAGTGCAATCCTAATGCGATATAAAATTAGTTCATACGTATACGAACACAGATTATTTTAAAGCAATGAAAAAGATCAATGTATGATTCTTATAGCACGGCACAGAAAAGATAAGTTGGAAGCTATTGAACCAATGAACGACATTGACCAAATTAAAACCCACGAGTGAGATAAGGTGACAGTTCATATTGTTGACTGTCTCCGTTTTTATGTCAATGTATTGAAGAATTTTCATTTACATTGAATATGGCATTGGGAAGGACAAATGATGCTAAAATTTACTATTGCATACGTTAGCGTGATACTATTGGATATAGCAACATGATTTTCCGCGTAATTACAAGTAATTTTGAAACAAATCCTTTAAACCATCACAAACATTTCTTATGGAAAACATGCATGCAATTACTGAAGGGTATTCATCCATTGCCAAAATACCCTAGGGAATAATATCCGACGAAACGCACTCATTAAGTTATCCCTTGTGAGTAGAAAGATATACACCAGGAGTGACTTTGCGCTTACAATAACATTTACTGTCAAAATAGTTGATGGTCAACCATCTCTATACCTAAGACGGACCATATAAAAAACAACTGCAATTACAACTCCATACCAATCATTTATTTTGTACAGACAACGCATGGTAGTAGCCGATTACTGCTATAGGGAGGACATTCTAATGAACCACAAACAATTTTGATTGGATAAAATAGTTTTCCATTTAGATTGGGTTCACCGCCCATCAAAACATCAGGCTTGCTGTCAAGACAGACGAATGAAGAAGCTGCAGCATGGCCATGATAACCTCCGGCGAGTTGTCCGACATACTCAGTATACCATCCATCGTAACAATGATTTTTGGCGGGAATCATTAACACACTGGTCGCTGAAAGGGATCGACAAACAGCGCACGGTACATCGTTGTCCCATAATCCAGATCCAAATTCATTTGTCTCGTACTCTGCCCCGTGCAAAGATCCATAACGATAACCATTATACGTACCGCCGAGATTTGGATCAGAAGGTAAACAGAGGTAATCAGCAGCAGATCCAGTCTCCAAATAACTTCCGCCACCAGCAAACCCTGTCATAGTTGACATAAAATTAACATAAACTAATTACTACAATAACACTTGCATATTATTTTATGATTTTTCGACATAGATTTGATAATCATGTTAAATAAGCTTCAGCAAGAAGCCTATTATTTGTGTATTAGATGCAAAACTTCAATCATCATTTATGCATTGTCACACCTAAAGTCCACACTTTTGTCTTGGTGGTTTCCATGCATGTATTCAAAGCGTACCCAGCTTATCAGAAATCCAATGCTTTTTCAAGGTGACATAGTACATCATCTTTCAAACTGGTTTTGAATCATATTTGAAAGAATGCAAGCAATATACTTTCTTAGAGCATTTGAAGACGGGCATTACAGTTATTAAGACCTTTACAATATATGCAGTACCAAAATATGCCGGTAATTTCAAGATCACTCAAGTGATTAGTTAGAATAACACATTGGGTACTCAATAACAAAATACCGAAGTTAGTGTTAATTCATTTTCTGAATGTGCGCATTTCGACAACTTATGTCTCTTCAGTGCAGATCAAATCAAAATCTTTAGAAATCAGTATACCGAAATATACATGTGTGAAAATTTAAACATGTCCTATTATCGATGATTTTATTCCTCTGTGAAGTAAACTATTATTTTTGAATAATTTGAAAAGGCTACAAATGTAACCGATATATGATATTTAATAAAGACATACCAAATATAATGCAAGTTTAACATATGTACGAAGCTTTAAATATTAAATGGTCAATTATAAAAGTAAATAAAAAAGGAATTATAACACTTATTTGTTTGTTTGTTGGACGTGTCAATTTGTAAACGACAAAATGAGGAAATTGTAGAGGCTTTATTAGAATATGTTCGATTTTAATATTTATGAAATTATATTTACGGGTTTTTTATGGGATTTACTCGTGTTGCCAAAAGTTTAAATAGTTAACTTATATATTATTCAGAGGATATTAGTCAGTATAATCATAAGTTTATTTTGATATTTTATATATTTCACGTGTTCTATGACATTCCATGGCTGTTAATTTGGCTTTCTCTATAAGTAACTAAACAATCTATCGAATTTTTTCAGAAACTATTCCACGGAATGTTTGTAGGAGAAAACAGGGATATTTTTCCCGGCAATTTCATGGATTCTTTAAATTTCACGATAATTTGATTTCAATAGGCAAAAAATTCAGGGAAAAGTCAAGGAATTTTTATGACCCCATTTAATTTCACGGGATTTGTATGGACTTGTTTTCCATTATGGAATGTTCGATGACTGTAAATCCATAACCCATAACCAGCGGAAGGATGATATCGACATTTAAAGGCATCTACGATCCTTTTGTATTTTTTCCTGATTTTAAGGATGTAGTAAGGTGAAATTAAATAAATCTACGATTTTAAATTGATACCTTAAATGGAAAGAGCATTGTTAAAGGAATAAAGTAGTATAAAAATATTGATAGGTAATGGACCTTGTTTGCAAGATATTTCACATTTTAAAAAATGGCGGAAAAGGCTCTCTTGGACTTTTACCTTAGTATAGCATGGACACAATATTAATTTATTTCACATGGAAGGAAAATCTACAATCTAATGAAATTTTGCTTTCTGACATTAAATGAGCTACTGAAGCCTTTGATGACTAGAAAATTTGGTGTAATGGGGCAAAATATATTACATAGGAATAATGGATAAAACCAGAGAAATTCGAATGACTTTTATGCATTTCAAAAACCTCACCTTACTACATCCTTAAAGGATAGCAAGAAAGCCATAGCAGATGTTAAGTACCTTCGTACAGTGGACATATGTTGCACTTGCTAACAGCATTAGAGCTATGTGCAGCTTTTTTTCATTTATTTATTTATTCATTTTTTGCAATTGATTATGTTAAAAGAGTTTGGCAATCGAATTGCTAAATATGTTTCGGCATTCTCATTCAACTAAGTTTCGCATAGTCACTAGAATGTAAATAGTCTGTGAAATGTCACAACATAGGGTCATAAAATAGATATCCCACCATCTACAAAAAAGTATTGCAATGTTGGAATTTTGACACTGTTAGTTAATTAACAAACCGAAAAATGTATTAAAGTCCATCATTTGTTCCCAAACAGAATTATTGCTACTACCCGAGTCCCTCCCTTCTGTGAACCATCCATCTATTTTATTTGCAAACAATTTTCCGTTGGTTTATAGTCTTCGTATCGAGTTTATTGTTAAATACAGTAACTCACCAGAATAAACCAGCTCAGTTTGATTTGTTTGGCAGGTTTTTCGTCCCCATCTTATATACGTGGCTCCATAGGCTTGGCCTGCAAAACACATGATATTATACTTTTGAAAAATGAAGCAATCCAGCAAATGAAAAACCATATATTTGATTCTTGACAAAACGAAAGGTAGCGAAAGGTAGAAAAAATATTTTAACGAAACTACATATTAAATATTTTGACTAAAATCAAAAGTACATTTTCTCAGTAAACTTGCGATTTCGTTCCCGTATTTTGCAAGAGTGCGAAAATAATTTGAAAGGTATTTGAAGTGTTTTGCATAATTATTGAATGTCCTTTCTGAAAACAAAAGAAGCAAAACGTGTATGATTAACACCTATAACTTAGTCTTAATAGTCATAGCGAGTACGGTTCATTTTTGGAAAATAGAAATAACATTGTTTAAAAAGAAAGGGCGGATCCGGGATTTTACAATAGTGTGAAAATGAGCGTAGCGTAGCGGTTTTTTCTATAATATAATAAATCCTATATTTATTTTATCATAATTTTTATACGCTCAAATAACAAGTATAAGGGTAGTTCTATGCAACATTTCGACAACATTTTTAGCTCGCAGACACGGATGTCTTGAGAGCTATTGTTTTACATTAGGCGTCAGCAAAACTTTAACCTGGCTTTTGGAATTGAGAAATGAAGAGCTAGGATGTTGACATTTGTTATGTGACTTCCTTGTGATGAGAGCTTTCTTCTAGTACATCTAGAAGGTATATGCATTGAGTGATAGGGTGTTCATATTTGGTAAGTAATTCCTTATGATGAAAGCCTTCTCCTGGTACCATACTTGTAGACATTTTGACCTTGACCTTGACTTTAGGGCAATTATCTAAAAACTTTAGCCATGCCTCTAGAAGGTAGGCTTTAAGCGATAGGGTGTTTAAATTTTGTATGTAACCTCCTTATGATAAGAGCTTTCTTCCGGTACTATACTTGTAGACATTTTGACCTTAACTTGCCGTGACGGCAATATTTTAAAAACTTTAACCATGCTCCTAGAATTAAGTTGTTTAGAGGTTGGATGTTCATATTTGGTTTGTGACTTTCTTGTGATGAAAGCTTTTCGATGCTACCATATTTGTAGACAGTTTGACCTTGACCTTGCCCAAAGGACAATTTTTAAAAAACTTGCTTTTTGAATTAAATGGTTACGTGGCAGGATGTTCATATTTAGTGTGTTACTTTGTTGTGATGAGAGCTTTCTGATGAAACTTTTCTAGAACGTTCAAATTAATTGTGCATGGAGGTCAATCTAATCCCCAGCAAACTCTGATCTTTTTTTTTTCTTTGGCGGTAAAAAAGCTGGGTTGTACAACCCATATGCTCCCTAGATTCCATCCATGATCACGCATACTCAGAAACGAGCAGCGGTACATTGTTTTTTAATTCACAGACTCTAAAGAAGTTATATTAATTGTTTAAGTTCTAAATACAGCAGTTTTTATACTTTAGAAATTAAGGAGCCAGCTAAAACGATGAAATATAGTGAAAACGAAAATATGAGAGTTTGGAGGTGTATAATGTACTTAAAAATTAAACCTATTGTATTTCGGGTGAATGTTAAGCTCAAATTGAAGAGAGGACATAAGAATTGTAAATAGATCGAACTTTAGAGACTGTATGGAAAGTGATTTCAGCCCATTGCCTAATACTAGTAAACAATCACACTGGTATTTGACAAAGAGAAATAATGTAGGACGAACATTTGTTCAAAACATGATATAAGAATTGCTAACGAAATCCTGAGGCAATTACAAGCTCCCAGCAGCTATCCGATAACCTGGGCAACATGTATTTGAACCTGTAGCCCGTAACCCTGTGAGTGGAGCCCAGAGCACACACCTGTTGAATTCAAATGATTGCGTTTTAGAACAATGACATCAGGTCAATTCTTACCTTTGTGAGAAGATATAAATTGTTCGGACTTTGACAATCGCAACTTCAAGTCCTGAATTTCAGCCTTTTGACTTTGAAGGTCAGCCGTTTGACTTTGCAGTTTTATCTGTATCTGATGCAGTTGGTTCGCTAGATATTGCGGGTCATCTACTAAAAGACGTGTTGACATTCGCGATTTACAATCCACATACAGTATAACTGCTAAAATTATGGCAACTATGATTTTCATCATTATACTATTCCGTATATTGTGCAACAATTTATGATAAACTAATATTAAAGTTCAAAGATAAGCATATTTTACTTGTACAATCTTGCATTGGGGAACTTACAGTCAAAGACGTCTATTAACTAAATTTAGGATAGTTTCACATAACTTAGAATTTGAGCGAGGAAGATATTTTAATATTCCAACAGATCAAAGAGCATGTAAAGGCTGTGGAGACGGCATTGAATATGAAATTCATTTTCTTTTCCTATCTTAGAATTTTAAAAATGAGAGACAAAACACTTGTCTCTTATTAAAAACAATATAGCAACTTTGAGTATCTATTATGTAATGAATCTATGTTTATATGGTTAATGTCTTCTGAAGACAAATTTATTTAGTGAGCGACCATTTAACCTGAAGGGGGGGGGGGGTTATGTTTTTTTTGTTTCTTTTTCTGGACAGAATTTTTTTTTTTCACATGTATCAACAAAATATTTTTTTTTTTCAAAATAAACATTATTTCTTTAAGCAGACAGCCTCCTTCAGAAGTTCTTTTCATCAGTTTGGCAGCCACAATATTTTTTTTCACATACAATCAGCTCAAAAATATTTTTTAGAAAAAAAACCATAGCCTCCTTCCCTTCAAGTTTAATGGTCGGTCCATTATAACCAACTGTTTCAGTCATTTAATAATTTATTCACACAAACTCTTATATATATAGATTTTACAATATAACTTTATATATTGATGCTTTGCCTCTTGAGTAACATTACTTTGGACCATAGTCGTTGTGTTTGTTCTATAGCTTCACCTTACTTACATATGATAATATAAATTGTGTTTTGTACTTAAATAATCACTGCAATCACCGAAATCATTGCATCTAAATTTATATTGATTTTTCACCTCCTGGGGCGTCTTAATTGACAATAAAAATGTTTGTTTGCAGAAGAAGGGTTCCTGGGTAATGTAGTCCAAAGGCTGGAATAACCCCTCGCGCACCCCCTATAACCCTTCCCATATTTTTAAGTCCGCTTTCATTCTCTCTTCAAAATAAACATGTTAACATGAGCATAACCTGCAAGCAAGTTGGAACATGCCCCCTTTTTAGATCCAACCAACGACATTCATGAAAATATCGTTTGTGACAAAAGTGTTTCTTTCAGTTGCTTAAAATTGTGGATTGGTACCTCTCAGTGTTGAAAAGGTGGTATAAAATGATATCATAAGGTATGAGCTTTTCAAATATCTCACATAAGTACCATTTCTATAACAGTAGTTATAAAAATTGAAAAACCTTACCCCCTCCCCTTCAAAATGTTGACGTAAATTTTAAGATTTTTTCTCGAAATTGTAAGCAGTGTTCATTAGAACCCAGTATTGTTTTCATTTCATAATTCTTGCAATTGGTTTTGGTCTTTCTATATCCTTTCTTAAATATAAAAAAAACATGATGTTTTTATCTGTTTAATAACAAAACTATCATTTTCAAATAGACAAATTACACAGACCTTTGAATATTATCGTTTTCGGCAGAGTTTTGTGCTTCCTTTTGCCACATCCTGTCTATGAGTAGTTCAAATTTCTGAAAAGTGGTTACAAATTGAAACATAATATCTTCTTTACAACTAGTAAATATTTTACCAATTTAGAAGTAATTTAAACTTCCTACATCCATAAAACTTATCCCATGGGCTGAAATCACTTTCCGTGCTCCTCTCCCCACTTATGATCTAGACTGATTTTTTAAGTCCTTTTATATCCCCTCTCCGAAATAAAACATATTAACACGAATATAACCTGCATGCATAGACATTATAGGGCCACTTTTATAGTACAACACACAAAATTCTTGTATTTTAGTTTTAATCTTAATTTGATCTCGTACGCTCTATAGTTTTCTGTAGATAAGTTAGTTGCACTGAAATTTTGTACAGAATAAAGCTAACTTAATATCCGTTTCAATGAACAGAAGTTTGGCAACTTTACGCCATTTTTTATGATCTTGTGATACAAATAAATACCCCCTCCCCCATTAAAAAATGGAAAATGACGATTTTTTAGCTGTCAATTCCTTTGAGATGAATAAATCTTGCCATTTGATCTTGCTTTTTTGCCTAATTTATCAGTTGTGATAAAATGTTTGAAAACAAGAGCATTAAAGTCCATAAAATTTTGGTTTTCGGTATAAAATTTTTGAAAAATGGAAATATTCGGAATTTTTAATATTTCACAATTTCGACTTTCTGATTTATGAATCTAGAAAATTTGAAAATATATCTAATAATTGCCAATGTAATAATGATTTAAAATATGTTAGCAACAAATTTTGTGAAAAAAGTTTAGTCTCAGTCTTATTGTTGGTTCATAAATGAAAACATAGCACCCCACCCCGTAAAAATTAAGGGAATTTTTTGTTCGTTTTGGCAACATCGTTTATCGACAGGTCATTGGAATTCCCATGGGTACAAACTGTGCACCTCTCATTGCAGATCTTTTTCTGTTCTGTTACGAACGGGACTTTATGAAAAAACTACAGAATGGAACCGTGCAAAACAGTGATCAACTTATTTCAATTTTCAACGATAACAGCAGGTACATCGACGATATCCTTACTATCGACAATCCCCAGTTTTTAGACTATGTCGACCTCATATACCCGCAAGAACTGAAACTTAATAAAGCAAACGATGATTCTAAGTACTGCCCATTTCTTGATCTTACTATCATCATTAACTCTGGCAAAATTAAAACTAAAATTTATGATAAAAGGGCTGATTTAGATTTCACAATTACTAATTTCCCTTTTCTTGATGGCGACGTTCCTGTAGCTCCATCATACGGGGTGTATCTATCACAACTAGTACGATTCGCACGCGTCTGTTCTACTCTTGACGACTTTAATGAGCGTAACCTTACTATCACATCCAAACTTTTACAACAAGGTTACAGATTTCATAAATTGATTAACACCTTTTAGAAGTTTTATAGAAGATATGAAGATTTGATTTTTAAATATGGTGCGACTCGCAAACAGCTTATTACTAAGGGCATTTCTCACCCTCGATTTTATGGAAATGTTGTTAAAAAATGTCAAAAGCTGATAAAAAATCCAGAAAAACTGGGACGTAACTTACATTCTTTACGTAATAGGGGATATTGACAGGATATTCTTCATGATTCCGTTAAATTGGCTTTGGGATCCAATGACCTGAAGATATTACAGGTATACTGGCCTCTCACTGATACTGCCGATGTCTACTGAAATCTATGATAATTTTTTACCAAACCCTTCGGGGAGTTTTGAGTTTGATCTTTATTCCGTAGTGCGACAGTGTTTTACCAGCAGACTAGGCTCCTTGAGCTAGCCGGCAGTCTAGCGGCGAGCAATCCTCGACCCATCTTTCTAAATTACGTCTTTTTCTTTCCTTCTCAAGATTGTGGTCTTGAAGTTAGTAGTCTACCTGTATTGGGTCTTATTTGTATGTTTTATTATACTATAGGGAAACGGGATAGAGAAAGGGGAGGTTTGGGTACCCATAAACCGGTTTAACCATACCGCTAGCTCTTGCTAGTGCCGGTACAAAGTCCGGCTATCCCGAGTTCCTATCGTTGTCCATGTTTGTCTTTTGTCATTTAGTTGTTTTTCTCGTGCGGTTCCCTGGTGGATTGTGGCATGTGATTGTGGTTTACGGCCATTGTAGATGTTTCCTGTTATCTTTCTTATATTAAAATTTAAAATGTTCTGGCTCTAAATGAAAAAAGGTAATGTCCCATGCAAATTCTTGTGTGTATTTCCCTATAACTGATTTGCAAAATACCATTAAGTAGATTTTAACTTTTAAAGAGGCCCTTCTTGGGCCCTTCTGCTCGAAATTTTATACATTTTTCAGAGTTGTTGCTGTTTTGACTTAAAGATGTAAATACTTCATAAATTTGATATATAAGTTGTAATATTGATAAAATATTAGAAATTATTCTTTTGATTATTTTAGACTAACTACACTCTCATAAATTGCATACATATAAACCCTTTCCACTATTTTTCAACACAGTTCATTTCATTTTATTCAGATTGAAATGCTTAAACATAGTATAAAGGTCCAATGACATATCATTTCAAACACAAAAATACACTGAGACTCCGCTCCCATATATCACAAATAATATAATGCACACGGTTTATAGGCAGTTATTTAACAAGTCAACTTTGAATTTTGCAAAATTCTGAAATGCTAAAATTCCCATTATTCACGAAATTCGCCCACAATATCCAATCACTAGAAGACAGATGGTGGTCTTAAACGGCCATTTACATCTTGACATAGTCTTAACAGACTTAACACTGTTTTGTCAAGATCTGTTAAAGATATTCAGTAATATGTCACGAAATTGTTTTCAAGGACGATCAAGACATGTTAAGACATTTCAAACCAAACAAGATAATTTATTTGTCATGATGTTATTTATGCAACATCATATCATTCAATGCAAATTTCATTTACAAAGCGCATAAATTCCAAAAAATTGTCCTTCCAAACTTATTAATAAGTTGTTGAAATGCGCATATGCAGAACCTGAATTTACAGTAACCTTGGTATTTTGTTATTTGTTACCACTGGGCCGATGCCACTGCTGGTGGACTGTAAGTCCCCGAAGATATTCACTAGCCCACTAGCAATTACTTCGGTGCTGGCCTGAAAACCGATTTTATTTGAAAATTTTAAATATCTAAATTGAAGAAAATTTTGTTAAACCCAAGGAGTATCTCCCTCTTGCATAGCTCTGTCCTTTGCTGATTTTGGCTTTCCTATTGAGACCCTATTGGTAATTTGTTCTCTATCAATTGTTATACATATTGCGGTTCATGGATTTCCAAATAATTTAATTTGATCTGCACTGATGCGACATAAGTTGTCGAAACGCGCATATGCAGAACCTGAATTTATAGTAACCTCGGTATTTTTTATTAAGCCGTTGAACAAACTTATTCATAACGGATATAAATACAGCATTGTTTTTTAAATCTTTACTTCTGGTTTTTTGGAAAAGATATTGATCAGCGCCTAAATGCTTTACACCCCAATCAAATTAAAAGAATTTTTCATATTGGCAGTATTTGGCATTGCACAATATTATGTTCTTCTTTCATAATTGATGATGTTGTTCTAAGAAATCTATTTAGAAGTATTTCAATTGACGTTTCATATGTAAGAAGGCAAGATATCGTAGTCAACGGAAATTATGTCCTTAGCTAGATGTCAGTAACTGCGATCATTTGTCAGGACAGTACCCATGTGTATTGTCTTTATGTTTTATGTACTCCATCGTAAAGGTACTCTTCTTGATAAGTTGGACTTTTTTCTAGTTTGAATTTACTGTTATTCTTTTTGTGTATTTATTTTTAGCCATTCGCAACACATAGGGGCGGGGGAGGGTTTGGGTCCAAGAAAATGAGTTTAAACCCATCGGAATTTTTGTGTCCATCCCCATTCAGGAATATGTTGGTCATTGGCTTGTCTTTGTCTTCTTATAAAATTTGATATTCAGGTTATTGTGGTTTGTTTCCTTTGTTTTTACTTTTTTGGGCGAAAAGAACAGCAACCATGGTCATGGGGTATAAAGCAAGAAACATCATTCAGCCCATTGTAGGAGCAGTTAGCTTCAGCGCCAATCCTTGCATACCCTGACTACCAGAAACCGTTCGAGCTTCATACTGATGCCAGTAGCCTATGCTTGGGAGCGGTTCTCTATCAGGAACAGGATGAACAACTGAAAGTGATTGCTTACGCCAGCCACAGTCTAACCAAAGCAGAGAAGAACTAACCTGCACATAAAATGGAGTTCCTCGCTTAGAAGTGGGTTATCACAGACAAATACCACGACTACTTATATGGTCACCAGTTTCGTGTTGTTACTGATAACAACCCTTTGACATATGTTCTGTCAACAGCGAAACTTGACTCTACTGGCCACAGATGGTTGTCTGCGTTAGCTGCATATGATTTTGACATCATATACCGTCCTGGAAAGACCAATCAGGATGCGGGTGCTTTTTCAAGATTACCACCAACAGAAGAATCAGTCATGTCCAGAGAGAGCATCAAGGCTATATGTGGTTCAGCAAAAACATCCTATGTGGACACATTAGCAGTCACTCCTGATGTCGTTGATACCATCAACATTGACATGAATATGAACATCAAACAGGACATTGATTGGATTGCAGCCCAGCAAGCAGATACACAACTGAAACCATGGATAGATTGTGTGCGAGCTGGAACTACACCTAAGAAAGGACAATTGTCCCTTAGTCCACTGAGACCACATGTCGGCCAGTTAGTACTACAAAATGATGTACTGTACAGAGAGATCACTGTAGATGGAAGGAAGATCAGACAGCTTGTGTTACCATCTACACATGTACCTGAAGTTCTTGAATGTCTGCATAATGTGATGGATCATCCTGAACGGGATAGGACCAACCGCTTAGCGCGGGACAGATTCTACTGGTCAGCCATGGCTAAGGATATCGAGGACTGGATCAAACATTGTGACCGGTGTCTCAAGAGGAAAAAGAAACCAAATAGAGCTCCGCTGGTGAACATCACCTCATCTCAGCCTATGGAGTTGGTATGCCTCGACTTCTTGACACTAGAGCTATTCAAAGGATGTGTCCACAATATCCTTGTCATGACTGATCACTACACCCGCTACGCACAAGCAGTTCCCACCAAGGACCACCGCAAAAGCCCTGTTCAACTGTTTTGTAGTCCACTATGGCACCCCAAAAAGATTGCACTCTGACCAAGGAGCCAAATTTGAAAGCAAAGTAATCAAAGAATTTTGCCAGTTTCTTGGAGTTCAGAAATAAAAAACCACCCTTACCATCCAATGGAGAATGGGATGACAGAGTGGTTCAATAGGACACACACTGCTCAGCATGTTGGGAACTCTTCAACCACATCAGAAGGCCAACTGGAAAGCTCATGTTGCGCCACTTGTACATGCCTATAGTTGTACCCGCCATGAAGCTACCGGACAGTCACCTTTCTTCTTGATGTTTTGGAGGGAGCCCAACCTACGTATTGACATTGCCTTTGGACTAGCAACAGAACAATCCAGACAAACACAATCCAAGTACATCAGAGACCGTCTCATCAGAGCCTATGACCATGCATCCAAGGCAGCTGAGAGAGCCAGGATGAAGCAGAAAGAGGGCTATGGTCTGAGGGCAAGAGCAGCAGCACTAGAACTGGCATACAGAAGTTGGTTGCCCATGATGGTAAACATAAGATTGCAGATCGTTGGGAGATTGATGTGTATGTCATCATGGGTCAACCGAATGAGGATGTACCAGCGTACACTGTGCAGGAGGAGAGCGGAGAGGGCCGGAAGCGCACACTCCATAGGAACTTGCTTCTGCCAGTGGAATTCAACACTGAAAGAAAACCAGAGCCACTTAAACCAGTTCCTGCTCCAAGAACCAGAGCAGAGAGACTACAGGAGCTTTCACCCGAGCCATCAGATTACTAGAGTAGTGATGAAGAGTCTGATGTTCCTGTCAGAATATTGGTTTACCCAATTGCTGATGCTGGAACCAGGATTGACGAGCTCAGGAGATTATATCACCATGTCAGCAGCTCATGTTGCAAACCCATGGCAACAGAAGTCCCATTTAATTTCAGATTGTTTATAAAAGGGTTTGTTTTCTGGTTTAAAAAAGCAAGCGGGAGAGGCACTTCTATCAGTTATTACAAAGGATTAGATTTCTATTATTATATTTTTATTATTTGAAGAATGTTTAAAAAATTGTAGTTTTGTTTATTTTTCAGTTTTCTCCTAGCATAAATGACAGGGACGTCATTTTATATTGAAGGGGAGTTTGTGGCAGCACATAGTTATATAGTACTAAGTTTCAATAAATAAAGTTTATATATTTTAGTTAAGTAGTTTCCATTCTTGTATTTACCTATTTCTTCAATGTTTTCTTGTTTTCTATTTTCCTGTATTGAACCTCTTTCTCTGATGTCATATGGAGGGAACCTTCCATGTTCGGATCGGCTGTATGTCCTGTGACATAATACTTACCTATAATTCCTTTGTTTAATTCAAAAATTTGAGAGACATATTGATGATTTACAAAATTTATATATTTATATTCATATTATTAGATTTATCATAATTTCATACTCAGGTTAGTTGATTTCTATATTTCTACATTCTAATTTACAGAATCCTCAATAGTTTGTCATTTTAACAATATTTGAAAGATTTGAGTAAATGTACTGATTGGATTGACAAATGGAGTATGACAGAGTAACAGAATACAATTTAAACTATGAGCAGATTATTATAAACATTTCTATATTGGATATAAATAGAGGATTCACATATTTTAACCTAAATTATATGAGTTTTAAAGAATAAATAAATTTGTATAGAGCTCTGAAAATATACTATCTTAATGTATTTATGTGTCTGTATATTTTGAGTAAATGAGTCCTGAATAGTAGACTTATGATTGTAATTTTTTTTATATTCAGGTCATGGATTAATTAGAAGTAATAAAGTACTAGTATTCTAAAGTATCCTGTGAGTTCCAGGCACATTTTGTGACCTTTGTACCACATACATGGTAAGCTTGTGTTCAATGTTATTTTTATGTTGATTACCTGTGTTGTCTTGTTAAGGTAATTGTTTGTATTTGTGAATGTAAACATTATCTATTTCTTTTGACTTAAGGCAAAGATGCGGAATATTTATAATTTATATGTATTCATATGTGCAGCTAATCATAAGACTTGAGACATTATTATGGAATATCAGAAGTGATTATTATTTATATGGAGTAAATTCCAAGTTATTTACACTTATTTCATACGATATATGTATACAGTATAGAATGAGCACTAAATACGGAATTGTGTTAAATTGCAGTTATTCCCCCTTGTCCAGTATTTTTATACCATGTATGTTAAATGTTATACGTGATGTCTTGTCATGTACTATGTGTTATTATATGTTGTAGGGTTATACATAATAAACCATATATAATCTGACGGCATTGTGTTTATCAAGCCAACCATACCCATGGCTACATATGTTATGTTTCATTCGTGTCACTCCTTTTGGTGGAGGGACTGAGTGAAAATAACATTTGTTAAGGTATGCCGGATAGTACAAGGGCAGGTGTAATATTTATACACCAAAAATCCATGGTTAACAATGGCATCAATCCCTTTCTTTATGCTTTTATGGACACAAAATTTGGACTTGCATGCAAAACATTTTTCAGATGTTAAAAACTACTTTCAATTTAATCATCTCGTGTAATGATATCTAGAGGGCGACTTTAGATTTTATTATACGCTTTTCAATTCAATGTTAATATATACACATTTTGTATTGCAAAAACAGGATAACAGTAAGCATTAACAATGGCCGACAACTACAATCACATACCACCATTCACATTTTATGTAAAATCCCTGCCTTAACAGCTCGATCGTTTATTCCAAATTAGTACCTGCAATTGTTGATAGTATTTCGCATGTGCTTCAACCATTATTTCAAGCTAATATTAACAAATTTAAATATTGTAAATATTCCAGATTGAATCTAACTGTAAAGTGTTGTGGTAAAATGAAACTAAAATGAGTCCAAATAATCTAATAATGAATAAAGGGCACAATACAAACCTTGATAATTCAAAAAATCATATCAATTCAAAATACTTTCGACATAAAGATAGTCTATATTACTTGTATTGAATTGAATAACTAATAACCAATCATGCAGAATATCCTGTCAATTTACCCTTTTACGTAAAAAAATGTAAGTTTCGTAACAGTTTTTGTGGATTTTTTTTATGATTTCTTTTTACATTTATAACAACATTTTTGTGAAAAAAAAATAACAAAATACGGAGGTTGCTGTGAAATTTTGTTCTGCATATGCACATGTAAAACGAGGGTTATATGTGCTCTTAATAATAAGCTGTTTACGAGTCACACCATATAAGATATCAAATGTCCATATCTTAAATAAACGTTTTAAATGTCATTAACAATTTATGAAATATGTGACCTTGTTAAAAGGTTTTGATGTGATAATAAGCTTACGTTCATTAAAGTCGTCAAGAGTAGAACAGACGCGTGCGAATCGTACTAGTTGAGATATATACACACCGTATGATAGAGCTACAGGAACGTCACCGTCAAAAAAGGGAAATTAGCAATAGTGAAATCAAAATAACCCCTCTTATCACAAATTTTTGTGAGAAAAGTATGATAGTTAGATCTTGAAAAGGGTAGTATTTAGAATTATGGTTCGCTTTATTAAGTTTCAGTACTTAGGGGCAAATGAGGTCTACATAGCTTAAAAATTGTGGATTGTCAATAGTAAGGATATCTTCGATATACCTGCTGTTATCACTAAAAATGGAAAACGCTTTAATTGAAGTTTTTCATCTTGAAATCTAAGCATACCATAAGAATATTTGTAAAAAAAAAAGAAAGAAAGAAAGAAAGAAAAATAAACTTAGTAAAATAACTCGAATTAGCTTGTTTAAGATCCTTCATTGGTAAACATGAACATAACAAATTATCAGTTAAGAAATCTTTTATTGTAAACTATATTTGACATTCTAGAGCATATGCCCGGTGAACATGGTATAACCATGGCCCCACAGCTTGCTTCCACTTCGCTTATTTAGCACAAAGACCTCATCATCTTTCTTCAATTTAAGCGTGGCATGCAGGGAACCTGGTGCCCAATGCGTATTTGAAGCAAGTCCTCTAGCAACAAAATCGTTGTTCTTTCTCAAATGCCATTCAACATATTGAGCTGTATAATGTGTAAGGAAGTTAAAAGAGAATACATAGATTCCTGCCATTGGTGCCTTGAACTTGCCTGTATTTATGTTGTAACCACCACCGATATTCAGTTTTACATCATCAAATCTTACAACACTATTAGCCTTAAATTGGTGAAGGCCCCCGGCCAGTTGTATATAAAAGGAAGGGTTATCTTCTCGTTCACACTTGACTACAAAAAATAAATAAAATGTAATGAAAACACGTAAGTTACTTTTAATTTTATGGTTGTGTAGCTTGCTCGACTACTCAACAGTATATTTAAGTTGCTTTCATTTTTTTTAGTTTTAGTTTATTTTTTATTTTCTTGCCATTTAGATACGTTTGTTGACAAATAGGATGGTCTATATATGTTTGTTGACGAGTTGGATGGGTATTCATGTTTGCTGGCCGGTTTAATGGGTAATAAAGGTGTGTTGAATATTTTGATAGGTTATACATGTTTTTTGACAAATTGGATGGGTCACGCATGATTGTTGAACATTAAGATGGGTTATAAATATTTTTTGCCCAGTTGCATGAATAATTCATGCTTGCTGACCGGTTTGATAGGTAATATATGTGTGTTGAACATTCAGACTGGTTCATGTGGTTGTGCACAATTGTTGAGCATTTGGTTGACCAGTTGGTTGAGTTATTCAAGATTTGTTAACAGTTAGATGGATTATGCATGTTTGTTGAACACGTGGTTGGACTAAAAATATTTGTTAAGCACTTTAATATTTAAAATATCATTTGTATTATTTAAGAATTGAATGCAATATGATATGTATTCTTTAGAGTTAACGATCAAACTTCAATTTTATTTAGTGAAAACAATATAAACAGCAAGCAAATATACTATTATATATTATTTTATATCAGATTTATTTAAATTTTCTGATTGGCGTAGAGGTGATCAGATATATTTATTAATCTTTGGTATTTATCTTGTTTATGTAATCAGCCATTATTATATCTGATGTAAGAAAGTGCATTTATAGTAAAACATTTTATTTTTGCATAGGTTTTAAAAGAAACTATTGATTTCTACGTCATTCATAATCAGTCATCACGGAAGGGAGGCGGAGTTTTGGTTCGTCAACAAATGGTTGGTACTTATCCGTGTAGTTATCTGAGCGTCTGATGTAATCAAGCTTCTTATAACCATTTGAAGTTTCCGGACGCTAGGAAGAGAGTGTCGTCTGCTACAGCGGCATTTTTTTTTATTTTTGCAGTATTTTCGTTGACATTTCATACTTTGAAACATTTTAAGCAGAAAAGACCTTTTTGGTAATGTAACTTTTTAAAACAATCATTATAATTACCGCTTCTCCCGAGAAGTAGCTTTAACTTTAGTCAAACTTCTTGTGGGATTGTTAAGTTTCATGTTCACCCGTAAATTGTGCGATGCTAGTATAACGCTTGTGCTTGCGCTTATAATCGTCTTGCTGACAAACGTTTCAACGATACACGATTATTAACAAGAAGTACCAACAAGAGGCTCTCAAGAGCATGTACAGCTCACCTTGCCATTGATAAACATTTTATGTTAAACAGTACATAGTTCAACAATAGTTATATGCCCAAGTAGTTTAACGAGAGAAGACCCCTGTTAGTGTTTCCCAAAGGGTACAATGTTAAACTATGTTCCCTGTTGGTAGCTATTTTGGATAAAGTCTGAACCTGAAAAAAAAAACAACATTTTTCTTGGACAGAAGGCAACATAGAGCATATTGTGACCACGTATGGTTTCATTGGCTCAGCAGTTTCAGAAGAGAAGATTTTTTTCTCATAGGGTCCAATGTTAAAATATGTTCCCTGGTGGAGGCCATGTTGAAATAGCGGGGACATGAAAAACAACTTTTTTGGAAGGGGATCATCAAAGAACAATTGTGGCAAAGTTTGGTACTAATTGGGTCTGTAGTTTCTTTTTTAATGTGTTCTCCCGTAGGTAAAATGTTGAAACTATCTTAATTATAGCCATAACATGATAAATATCTTTTTAATGGAATAACCAAAGGACTATTGTGGCAAAGTTCAGTTTCAATGGGTACAGTAGTTTCAGAGATTATTTTTGAATGTGTTTTTCCCTAGGCTCTAATGTTAAAACTAAGTTCTCCGCTGGCAGTTAGGTTAAATAAAGCACTAACCTGAAAAACACCTTTCTGCAAGGGACCACCCAAGGACTTTTATGGCCAAGTTTGGTTCCAATTGACTCAGTTATTTCAGAGGACAAGATCTTTAAAAGAACAGTTTACACCGGACGGACGGACTGTCGACACACGGACGACGGACGCAAAGTGATCGCGATTCCGACTTTGTAACTTATTGCAATTATGGCAATTAATTTATGTTTCTTGGAGAAAAATGAAGTTCTCCTGATGTATTGAGGCTTAACATCTTCAGTCCTTACACAAGTCACAAGTAGTATCTATTATTTGGATAATTTAAAACAAAGAGAGATGCAGTGCATTTAAACGAGTACGGGATGTGCAATATTTCATTTATCTTTTGCGAGCGAGTTTATTTTCTCACAAGTAAAATATGCATTATAATTAGTAGTGAAATAGAACACTGTTGATAGAGTTATGTACATCAGTTTTATAACATTGTTTTATTATCGTTTTATGGAACTATAAACTTCAAATTGTTTGTTAGATATAGCACTATTTGCACATTTTTTTAGATGAAACATTTAACTAATTATAAATATTTTTATTACACTGATTGTAATACTAATCATCAAGCAATTAGCTATCTTGACAAGGTAGAAAGTATAAAAATGTTGATATAAAACTATTTATAGTTTTTCTCAGTTTTTATCTAAAGCACATAAAATACAGTTCTCACGCTATGTATGTTTGGTACAAGTGTTTACAATTTATAAAGAGTGAAAGTATAGGGTTTACAATATCTTTATGACTATTCTTTGCACAAGGAAGAGATATTATTTCAAAGCACATATAGAAACCACTTTCTGTAATATTTACACAACAAAAATATATGGATACAGGGAACTCCTCTACACAATTACAGACAATATTCATATTTAGGGAACATAATTAAATGCTGAAAAGCGGCATTCTTTTTTTGAAAAGCTTATTCTAGCAACAATATTAATATTGTGTTTTACATTGACTATGTAAAATTATTATACCTCCTGTAAAAAAGTTCTTTTATAGTAAAACAGTTTTATTTTTGCATAGTTTTCAAAAGAAATAGCGTTGACTGCACTATTGCAATAGTAAGCACTGCTGTTGTGAAGACTATTGAAATCTACGTCAATCATCATTAATCATCACGTGCGGGAGGCGGAGTCTTGATCTGACCGAGAAGTTGGTGGTACACACCTGCGTGATCACCTGTGCAATCTGTGCAATTGATGTAGTCAAGTTTCTAAGAGTGTCGTCTGCTACAGCGCTAAAAATTTTTTTTAATTTGTATTTTTTTTTTTTTTTTTGGGGGGGGGGTAATTTTGACAGTATTTTGATTTTATTGGACAGAAATTCATTCTCCCGAAACAGTTGATGAAAATAAAAAAGTGGTATCTTACAACAGTCATTCGATGAAACCTTATACTATTTAAGTATCGAAATACAAAATGTAAAACTGTCTTGCTTTTTTTAAAATATTTGTTATCATTGTTTAAATGTAGTGTTTAAAAGTATTTGCTGCAACCATTATTGGTAAAATAGTTTTCAATAAAGTTACTTTGTTTTGGCCACTTGAAATATATTATTTCATTGCTAAAAATAAGTTTCCTTTATGCGTTGATGTAATGGTGAAAATTGACACGTGGAAATTGACATGATCGGAATCAGTTACCACAGATACAGGGATAGCAAACAAGAAAAATTTTCAAATTCAGTGATTCAAAATAAAGTCAACAGTCAGTATAATAATAATATTAATGTTGTGTTTTACATTGACTATGGAAAATAGTAGCCAGGGTGATGGACAATAGTGCACTCCCCTTCGGGTCGTGCACTATTGTCCATCACCCTGACTACTATTTTCGCATAGTCAATGTAAAACACAACATTATTATATAAATAGTAGACAGGGTGATAGACAATAGTATAAGACCCGAAGTAGCAAGAGTGATGGACTATAGTGCACTCCCCTTCAGGTCTTACACTCTTGTCCATCACCATGGCTACTATTTTCGCATAGTCAATGTAAAACCCAACATTATTATATAAATATCCCGATATTGACTGGTCGCAATTTTCTGATATTGAAAGTAGGTTTTAGCTACATTCATAATACAGTTTTCATGATGCTATTTATAAGTTTTGAAGAATGGTTTGCAATAAGGCCGTTTTCCGGCCCACCTTGAATTTTGATATGTTTCAATGTAACCTACAATATATATAGTTAAAGATTGTCCAATAAAATATCAAAACGCACATGTGCAAGTCACGTGATCACATGATTTTACTAGCACTCACGTCAAAAAAAAGAAATAGAGTAAGAAAAGAATAAATATTGGCACATTGCCAAAACAACAATGAACCACATTTTGATATTAAAATAGTATGCAAATGATGGTATTTTATCCATGATATAATTCTATTGTCAATCAATTTCTTTTTTGAAATGAAGTTATACAGCTTAATACAGTTAACCCTTTTATGAGAACACATTTACAAAAACTTCATTTTTCGAGATAAATGGAGTATCATACCATTATATTTTCTGATATTTTCTGGATATTACTATTAACTTGTGTTTTTCCGACATATTTTCATATACTTCTTCATATATTTCTATATTTCAAACAAAATATCACGTTAGTGGACTTATATAATTATATGAAACGATTTTGTTGACTTTAAACGCTTGATTGGTATAAGTATCAGTTTACTATTTAGATATTGTTTTATTTTCGAAAATTTTACTTCAAATTCAAATACTGAGACATGTATTGTTGAATATGAATATTTTGCGCTTTATTTGGTGTAATTAAAGAGTATTTTTGTTAAATATTCAGGGGTTCTACTATGAATTATACCAATGAGCATATAAAACTAAAGATGCATGTATGTGTTATATTATAACTGAGGTAGGTGATGGTTACATTCCTATATTACACATCGTTTCTATCCAAGTGTCACCTCTTTCTGTAATATATCGAGAGGGAAACCCTTTTCTAAGAAGACAAACTCTGATTAAAAGACAGTTATAAAATCGAAAATATCATATATAAAATTAACATTGGAAATGAACAAGCTTGAAAATACATAACATAGAAATTGGACAATAGATGACCAAATTTCTTCGGATTATTTTTTTTATATGCACAGATGATGCTGTGGGGCAATTGATGATTCCACGGCTCATATATTGTTTCAAATGCATAAAAACACATTTTTATCGGGAATACACAAACAAGGAAAACTTCACAAAATAAATATGGTCTTCTAATCAAACCAGATCTTGTTCAGCTTATTTGGCAAATTGCCAGTTCAGAAAAAAGCCGATGCAAGATGTAGAATAATAGCAAAACCACGTTTACTGAGAATTTTGATGTGTATAAAGCTACAATTAGTCCCCAAGGTTATTCACCAGCCCAGTAGTCGGTACTTCGGTGCTGACCCGAAAGCCGATACTATTTGGAACCTTACAATATCTAAATTTTTGTAAATTTTGTTGAAAACTAAGGAGTATCTCCCTCATGCAAAGCTCTGTCCTTAGCTGATTTTGGCTTTACATTTAGATCATATTGGATAGTTGTTCTCTCTCAGTTTTGAACCATCTTTGAGTTTGTGGTCTTCCAAACGTTTAGATTTTATCTGCACTGAAGAGACATAAGTTGTCGATAGGCATATGCAGAATTTAAATTATCAGTAACTTCGGTATTTAGTCATTTGCATATATAAATCAATCAAACTGTGATAATTAATACATTTTTCTCATTTTTTTATATGACTTGCACGCGGAACCAGCTTGTCATTTTGCATGCTTAGTTCTTATTTGATAAGTAATCCCTTGTTAAATTATTAGCTTGGTTCCGAATGCAAGGCAGGGTCAAAATGCAGTTTTGATATACCCCATGTTGAGTATTTTCCATAGGCTTAATGTTAATTGCCATCGAGAGGGGTATTAGAAATGAGCTAATTTCAGTGGAATGAAGCAATGTTTTGAAACAAAAATACACATATGGTTAAAAACTAAAATGTTCCAGTGTTGAACGGTACCAAATAGATTATTATTTATTCACTTAATTTATTTTTTAGCAAGTCAGTGGGCCGATTTAAGGCCTTAATGCAACCCATCCTTTGCAAAACTAACCCTTTGAGTATTTTCTATTTTTTACAACAGCTGTTTTTTTTTATTATTATTTATTTATTTTGTTTATTCATTTATTTATTCAATGTTAACAACATAAATTAAAATATAAAACAGAAATAACAGATTTGCAAAAATTTCAAATGACTGCAGTTCTGAGTAAAAGTAAGAATTATAATTACATGCCACAATATGCTATGGTAAAAGTACAGTTTGTTTTATATACTCGTAATTTCAAATGAGTTGCTTGACTTTGTATGGGTAAAGAGAAAGAAAGGCAGACATTTTTTTAAATATATTTTAGGTGACTTGAACCAGGGCTTACGGCTCGGGTGTTATCAATGTGTAAGTCCAAATCGCTTTCCTTTGGACAATATATATCTTTTGATAACTCTCTTTAGATAAGTAACTATTGTATTAGTATTTGTTAAAAAAAAATAACGAAAAAGGGGTCTACTCTAAAAATTTGCTACACACAAGACTGCAAACACTAGTGTTTTTTAAATAATTTTCTGATTGAACACAAAAATTTCTCATTATTTTGATGAAACATTCAATACCTTGATCACAACAGTTATTGTTTTCGGCAGATAAGGCAAATATCCACTGGAGATAAAGAACAAAGATTACTCCTGCTCCTAACATCTTCTGTATTTTTTAATCTGGAAAAAAAGATCACATAATTAAAATATCAATTTTAAATATAATTAATATTGATATCTGCAATTTATATTGAAAGGGCATTACCATTTTACTTATTATTGATATCTGCAATTGATATGAAAAGGGGGTGACCATTTTACTTTCGGAAGAAAGGGTGTGGATGCTTGGTCGATCTTGTAACTGAATAATTTTATCTTGGTGTCGGTGCAAATAAACATTCTAATCCTATTTCTCATGAAAATAATTAATTAATGTATTTTTGATTCGAAGAATAGGTTTTTGAATTTTCTTTTATGCTGTTGCAAATGGAAATAAATAATTTGTTCAAATTTCATGAGTATATACAATTTTTTTTCAGCCAAAACGCCCACGGACCCCCCNCCCCCCCCCCCCCCCCCCGAAAATCAAATGTTCGACTCCTTACATATATTACATTTCAGTATAATATCATAAAAGGAAAACGTATGTATGAAATTTACTGAATGCATAATTATTGTTTCAGATTGCAATTTCGATAACTAAAGTCTCTATAGTGCGGATCCTATCAAATTCACCGGATAATCAAACATAATTATGTTTAAAAGCTTACAGACATCCGAAAAGCAATAATATCAGAAGAGAAAGCCAAAACTGGTTATGAACAGAGCTTTGTATGAGTGAGATTCTCCCTTTCTTGAAACAAAAAATAAAAAATGATACTGAAGGTTTAAAAAGAAAA
>MJUU01039293.1:67710-88216 GCA_002080025.1 Modiolus philippinarum
ATTCTTTTGTGATTTATCACATTGGTTGCAGGGGGAAGGTTTGGATCCAATAAAACTAGTTTAACCCCGCCGCAGCAGGTTTGCGCCAGTCCTAAGTCAGGAATTTATTAAGCCTTTGTGTGTCTTGTCATTTTTCTAGTTTGTTTACTTTATGTCTATAGGAGTCTAGGATGATGTTTATTTCGCTGGACTTGATTGCTCTTTGTTCAGGGGCCGACTCCGACCGGCCGTTCGAATTCGGTGTGGGGTTTTCTCACCGTTCATTGAAGTTCTTATGGTGGCTTTGAGTTGTTATTACTCCCCTTTGGGTCGATTTCTCTTTGATACATTCCCCGTTTCCCTTCTTTTTTTTCAATAAAAATGTGGGTGGTGTTCATAAATTAGGGTGCACGGGGTTATTCCAGCCCATGAACTATTATCATTAGAGACGATGACTAGTAGTTGCAGACCTTGAGTTGAATTTTAGTAAGTATACCATCAATAATTAGACTGAAATATATCTGTCAAAAACCCTTTTTATTATATAGTCAAGATTAAAGTAAACGAACACTACAATCACAGGCCACAATCCACAGGGAAACCGCACCAGAAAAAAAAACTCATAACAGACTGGAGACAAACGTAAATAACGATAAGAACTTGGGATAGCCGGAATTGATACCGGCACTTACAAAAACTAGTGGTAGAGTTAAACCAGTTTATAGGCACCGAAACCTCCCCTTTCTCTACCCCGTTTCCCTATATTATAACAAACATACGACAAAAACCCAATTCAAGTAGACTACTCACTCTTTGACCACTAAGAAAATGACTTATTTAAGAAAGGTGGGTCAAAGAGTGCTTATCTGTGTATTTACGAAACAAACAAAATAACAGTCAGCCTATTCATCAAACCCAAATAAATAAAAAGCATTTTTCCAGTTTCAATTAGCGTTTATGTGGGTTTTGTAATATTTAATACGTATTTAGTATACATTTAGTTAAATATTGTGTTGACAAAAGGCTATGACAAAAACACGATCCCGGAGATAAAATCCGATTGACATAAAACGTAAGTTTAAATGTTTATTTAGAACAAAAGTAACTTTAGAAATACATGTATACTGTTACAGTCATTTATATAGCATACTCATCTTAGATACACGATGTTTGTCTGAAATGTTTTAAAATGATGTTCTTTTACAACTTTGGAAAGTAAAAATAAGATTTTTATCTACCAGTATCGTTTTCCTATTTGAAAACTTCACGTTTTTATAAAAAAAAAACTTTCTTACATGGCCAAAAATAAAGTGGCGTATTTTTATTGCGTAAAATAATCCAATAAATTGACTACATGTCTATTCCGAAGAATCTAATATCAAAATATCTCGTGCATAAAATGAAAGGGTAAGGTTCCACATGTTGGTTGGAAAATGTCTAAAAACTAAACTCGAACTATATGCAGGTAGTTCCGTAAAGTAAATATCTTAATTCTTATCTGTCATCAGTAATAATTAACCTTGAAATGTTTATCAATTGTTGGTCTGATTTCCTAAGCATGAACTACAACAGACTATTATATTTATGGACACGCTTGGTCGTAACATCACCCAATGGCTTTAAAAAAATTTTCCACTACTTTATTCATATTATTTAAAAGGAATAATGATAAAAAACCTTATAAACATTTAAATTTGATTCACTTTGAAAATCGATAGAACTACTAGAGTAAGTGTAGAAACGAAAAATCACTGAAAACTTAAACTAATATTGTTCTTATATCATCGTGAAAACCATTAATTAAAAATATATCAAATGCGATGAGTGATAAGTTCATAAAATTCTGAATATTTCTGCCGGAGAAAAAGGGAAAAAATATGTACCAATGAAAATCGAGCATAACATTTGTGGATTGGGTGGAGATATCAAATACTACTGTAATGATTGACAAAGTTAAAACGTGTGCATGCAACTTATAATCCAATATAACAAATTATACATAGTCATCAAGGTTCACTGTCCATCTAATTTATTGTCCATCAAATATCCATAAAAAGGAATAAATGGCATTTATCCGTTTGCAAACAAGAAAATATGTAAAATATACAGTACAGGCAAGATACTTAACAAAATCACATGTCAATCGTTTTATCAACAAATGTGAACTTATTTTGTCTGTAGTATTCTCTGTGTACTTTTCAAAACAAAATTAGACAAAACAATTAAAATGGTTGAAAATATATCAAGATAAAATGTAATAAAATGTACAAAAAAAAGAAAAGAAAATCAAATAAAACAAGTAAAACATCAATTATTTTTTTCTACTTCGTTTATCAGTTGGTATATTCCTACGCATGTTTCAACAAAAAGTTGAGTCTTATCTGACAAATAATCATAACACACCCACTAATTGTAGTAATCATCACATGTTCATCATTTAACACGATACTACATCAATATTCTTCCGTAAATGGTAGTTTACAGTGTGAGTTGACCCATGTGAGATCGATGCACGCGACCTCATCTCACACCGGTAAATGGCCAATCAGACGTGTTGATTTTTGTGATACAACAATCGTAACCATGACTTAACGTCATAAAACACCCTACATCACAATGTAAAGAATACTCAAATGGCGACAACGTTGTTCAAACAGTAAAGATTAATAGGATCTTGCATAAGGTCATATTAAAGATCGGGATATCTTTCACAAGTGTAAGAATTTTCGTCTTTTCTCGAGTGGAGCGTAGCGAAACGAGAGGAAAAGACGTAGAATTTCTTACACGAGTGAAAGATATCCCGATCTTTAATTTTGATCTTATGCAAGATCCTATTTCTTCCGTACAAAGCGAAAAGAAACGTCTGGTAACCTCTACTGTTTGAAAAACGTTGTCGCCATTTGAGTATTATTTACATTGTGACGTCAGGTGTTTTATGACGTTAAGTCATGGTTACGATTGTTGTATCACAAAAATCAACACGTTTGGTTGGTCATTTACCGGTCTGAGATGAGGTCGCGTGCATCGATCTCACATGGGTCATCTTCTACTGTAAACCCCCATTTACGGAAGAATACCAGACGTGTATTTTCGCTTTTTACGGAAGAAATCAAAATTAATGATCGGGTTATCTTTCACTCGTGTAAGAAATTCTGCGTCTTTTCCTCTCGTTTCGCTACGCTCCACTCGAGAAAAGACGAAATTTCGTACATTTGTGAAAGATATCCCGATCTTTAATCTGACCTTATGCAAGATCCTATTATTCTCAACATTATTTTTTGTGTTTTCAATACATTCTTGTGGTACCTCTTAATCCGCTAAAATTGCTGGTTTTGGAGCATTTATATTTTCAGGTGGTGTGGTGTCAAAATCATCAAATCTAATTATCCAATGTCTTAATCTGTTTATGTGTACTCTGTTAACAATGAGTTTTCCATCAGACACTCTTCTTAATTTAATGTGTATACCAGACAATTTTTTGAAATGATAAAAAGTCCTACCCAAGGTCTCAAAAATTTGCAATTTTCCTTTGTATGACAACCGGGCGATATAAATTACATGTTTCACCTGTAGCAAATTTTGGTTCATTCATTCTTTTGTTTGATCCTTTTATCGTAATTTGTCATCTTTCATCTAGTTTGTGTTTAACATACTGTTTTACCTTTGTAAGTCTGTCAATCAGAGGTCTAATAAATTTTGCAGTACCTTTCTTCAAATAATCAGGGATGTCTTTGTCTAATTCAACAAATGTTGTGGGATTTCGACCGTGTGTGAAAAAGTAAGTCGGTTGAGTCTAAACATGAGGTTGTATCGAAAACAAACTGTACAAATGGAATGTCCTGATCCCTGTTTCCTTTTTTATCGTCAAAAGAATTAACCAAGAATTAAAGATCATGTATTTCATTATTTCAAACTGCCCATGCATTGGGAAAGTTGCATTGTTTGAGTATTTTTAAGTAAAGGAAAAACACGATAATTTTCCATTATGTGAAAGAAAGAAAATTTACGAGTTATCTTTGACAAAAACTTAAATATGGAAAATCATGCTTTTTACAAATACGTAAAACTGGACGCATAAGATCCTACATTACAGTACAAATCTCTTGTCCATTCATTAATGTCTTCACGTTTGGATAACGGAAATGCGTTGTTGTACGGAATAAACACAAATTATACTTATTGACTGGTTATAAGGGAATAGCCAGTTTGTTGTCCCCATGACCCCGACTATTGACCGAGGCGTAGCCGAGGTCAATAGTTATGGGTCAAGGGGACAACAAACTTGCTATTCCCGAATAAACAGTCTGTAAGTGTTTTATTATACCGAAAACACAAGATTTACAACTTTTGAACCATTTCTCTCATATAAAGTCCTTGTTTTCTAAATTTTGTTTTCTTATTAAAACATACACAATTACATCTATTTTCTTCAACAAAATTTTATCTGCTGCAAAGTGAATAGTGTTCACTGTAATTTGCATAACTAGTTCAGATTTGTCACTTCGAAACAATGATTTCAGAGCATTTTTACTTTTATCCAATGGGATTCACAAGTGAACAGTCTTTAAGTATTTTATTATACAAAGAAAAAAACCACAACATTCACAATTTTTAAATCATCTTTAAATATTTCTTCATTTCTAGTATTTTTTTCTAAACTATCTATTCTTATTAACACATAAACAATTACATCTTTTCTCATCAACAAACTTTATTCTGCTGCAAAGTGAGTAGTGTTCACTGTAATTTGCATGAGTTGTCACTTGGAAACAATGATGTCAGAGCATTCTGAATAATCATCAGAATTTTTATCCAATAGAAAAGCAAGAAAAAAATTCGGGAAAAATATTCATATTGCCAGTCAATAGTCTGAGAAACTATTGACCGGTAAATAGTTACAAAATTGGAAAAGGTGAAAAATAGTAATTTTATTTAAGAAATTGTAATAGTAATGTTCATATACTGAGGTATAATAAACAATATTATGAAATTACAACGAGTGCAGAATTCAGCGGCACGATTGATATCTCGGACACATAAACAAGAAAAAATAACACCTGTTCTAATATCTTTACAGTCAGAATACAGAAGTCAGTATAAGGTTCTTCTATACACTTTCAAGGCATTGAATAACTAAACTTCTGTGTACTTGAAAGACCTAGTGAATACATATCATCCAGTGAGATCATTAAGATCAGAAAACTCTAATCTAATAAGAGCAACACGTGTTAGAACAAAAATGTATGACGAACGCCGGTTTTACAAAGCTTCCGCTAACCTATGGAACAGTCTTCCTGCAAACATTTGGTATTTGACATCGATTGATACTTTTAAAAAAGTTCTTAAGACCCATCTTTTTAGATTACCATATTGTGATAGAATCTGACAATACTCATGCTTTTTTTAATCTCAGTTTTTAATTTTAGATTAATCTTACTTATTCGAAGCTGTATATTTTTGGGGGTTTTACACTATTATTTTTTATTAACAGTATTGGAATTTTTTATAATCATCTCCTTTTTCAAATTTTATTTGTACATATTTACATATAACTATCTTAATTTTGGCACCTTTTTTTTATCAATGCCATCTATTTATCCATTTCGGGTTTTACTTTGATAATGGCAAAATATCATATACTTCTTATTGTTTCTGATTAGATTATTTTATGATCTATTTATAGTATGTATACGTGAAATATTTTTTTTTTTCGATTTGTACAGCGCTTAGAGTAATTGCTTATTAGATGGGCACTTTATAAGTAATGTTTCATATATAAATAGATAAAGAACTGATCGAGGCCTGCAGGTGCAGGTCACATAGTGAACAGTTTGTGGCCTTTCTCCTAATTAAAACGTGATTTTCATTGTTCAAATAATGGACAGCTTAGTATAAGCCAAAGATCACAAAATGATTGATTTAGCTAATGATATATATAGAAGTATAAGCAAACATGTAAACCAGTTTTATTTATTCAAGCTTGCAAAACAAGGTCTATTATTTAAAAAATGGACAGTTTTTTGGTATCTTTATCATCATTTTCCAAATAAGGTATCGTCTAGTCTCTGTCAAAAGGGTGGGTCAGAATTGGTTTAAACCATTGTAGTCGCAACAAGGGGTCCCATAAGTACAGTGAAGGAACATTTCTTACTCGGCTACATTTTTTGAGCACTGTGATTCGCTTACACTGATGGCATTCTTGGTGACCTGTTTCATTTTGAAAAATAAAACCTTGTTCGAGATTTCAATGTAATGAGTTAATTTATATTTTGTTATCACAAAATATGATGAACGATGAACCTTTGAAAGCTGCAAAGGACACCGAAAATTTCAATTGATTTTTGACATGAATGAACCAGTCTAATTTGGATTTCTGCTATATGGTGTACAAACTACGATCAGCATAAGAAGACCTTTCCCTTATTACTACCTTTTCCATTTGAAATGATCTCCCCCACCAACAAGTGTTAAAAGAAGAAACTGTTTATTAAATTTTTATAATGGACAGCTGTGGCAACTTTTTGGACAGTTCCAATAAACTTATTTGGAACACAAACCAAAGTTCCCCCTTTAGGTTGGAAAATATTTAGTATTCCTAGCGTGTTTCAGAAACTTTTGTTCCGGGAACCCCTTAAGAAAAAAAATATAGGTTGCCCCCACCCCCCTTAGCAAAAAGTCTGGATCCGTCACTGATCATTTCCTTTGAAAACCAAAAATAAGTGTAAACAGGAATTGGTGAACACAAAAGTGTACAGTGATAGACCTCTTAATGCGACAAGTATGAGGAGCGGACAGGGTAATAGAAAACCAGCAGAATGGAAAGAGGGGTGGGAGAAAGGAGGAAGGGGACAAGAAATGCAAATGGGGGAAAGGGTGGGAGAAAGGAAATGGAAAACGAGAGGAGAGTAAGGAAAAAAGGAGGCAAAGGGAGAAAGGAGACCGACGAAAGAAGAAAAGCATCCACCTGTTCGCACCCTCAAGTATAAGTAGATGCTTATTTTTTCTAATTACATATGTATTAAAAATTAAAATGTTGTTTTCTATTCTTTTGTATTTTCGGACATTTAAATAGGATATTAATATAAATTGTAAAGAGGACAATAAAAGTACCTTCCTTTGTGGGTTTTACCATGAATATATCTGGTTATTGTTTCATGTACATTTAATCCATATCCCTTTACGTGTACATAACAAGATATATCAAAAACCAAGACAAGAACGAAAATAAAACAGTTCAAAGCATCACCATCGATAGATAATAGATAACACCTTAAATTAAAAAGGATTGAAGTTTACATCAAAGGCGAAGAATGTTGCAATATTCTGCAAAGGAGCCAGAGCTTGATTTTTATGAGGGTGGGTGATAAATGGGAAGCAATTCTGAAAAAAAATCATGGTCGGCAATTTCCAAGAACAAATTATCAGGACAAAGCTAAGGATGACTAGGATGACATATGTGACTGAAAAAATCCTGAGAAAGGATCTGTTTCCAAAGAGAAAACTGAAAAAAAAACTGAATTCTTCCAGTGAAATAATAGTCAGTCTCAAGATTGCATATATCCAGGATCAGATGTTCTTCTCAGTCCCCCATAAAAATGAAATGATTGCTCTCTAAATATATTTTTGGGGGAAATGGTTGTACTTCGAAATTAATTACTTAAGATAAGGGTCATTCCACGGTGGTGATGACAACTAGGGGTAGCTTCAAATATTCATTGATTCTGAGTTTATAAAGCATTTTTATACAATGAAACTAAAACTATGAACAGATTATACATTAAAGAAATAAAATACATAATGGATGTATGATTAGTAATTGTGTTTAATTGTAATGAATACAATTTCATCGTTTTGGTCTTGAAACATTGCCCTGAAAATGGGACATGACTTACCACAATGAATATTAATGTCTTTCAAACAAAATATGAAATAATTTTTTGACATATATTGATTTTTGTTTTCACAATGTTGGAAATGAATTATGCCTTTTCAAAAGAAAATGGACAATATTAATAATCGGTGTTGAACTCTAAATGGTTTTATTTGTGTATATCTCGTGTTCAAATTCGATCGTTGCAAGTGGACACTAAATGGTATCAACGGTAGATTGTAACGATCGTTATCCAAATTGCATATTTTGAAGAATTTATATTTGAAATCGTGTTTCAAAAATGAAGGATCTTAAAAGGTTATTTTGACTATTCATTAAGCATTAACTTTCTTACTTTTTTAAAAATATTTTTACTGTTCTACTTTGATCTCTCAATAAAAATTATTGAAAATAGTAACGATGGTTACATTGTGTCCAAATAATATCAATATGTACCTTGATACATTTATCACCATTTTAATTTTTTTGCGTCTTTAAAGATGAGACATAATTATGGGTACATTAAGCATTTGACTTAAAACCAATATGTATTTTCTTTGTTACAAGGTACAATTCAAGTTTGGACACCACATGTAACATACGAAATCGGTGTCCTCTGTAACATACGTTACATTCATCAGTAATTTAGATTTTTTACTCACAATTTTTTAATAATTGTAGAATTATTGATACATGTAAATTCCTGTACGTTGCTAAATTGTCTGTCAAAATTTTTAATTCTAAATGACACATATATTGTGTAACTGTGAAAAAAAATGAACTTAAATGAGAACATTTTTGAATAAGTCGCCCCGTCAATCTAAGACTAGACCTTTACGCATTTTAAAACGCATGAATCTGTCAATATATGAGAACATAGATAGGAAAACCACAGCATAAGACTTGTTATAGAAATTAATGGAAAAATGACTTCAATCGGGAAAAAACATTGATTTGTGGGACACCAAGTAACAATCGTTACTTTTATGGGTATCTAAATTAAAACTAAAAAATAAATATATCTACCAAAAGAACTTTCTTTACACATATCTTATCTGCAAGTAGATGGGTCAAGCAATAAAATATCACAGTAAAACTAATATTTCTTTCTAAAACTGTTCAATTGTCCCATGTTTTGTCACCACCACTGTGGAAAGACCAATAACCCGAATAATCTTGTCGTTATATTCCCCTCAATCTGATCGCTCCTCGATGAAGAGAGACAATCGAATACGAAGAGGGGTTAATTTATTCGATTAACCCATTATATCTTAACAAATCCGCCTAACAGTAACTTTATTGGATATTAATGCAACTAGTATGATTTGTGGCCACTTTGACAAAATCTTACAATTTTCAACTATTGCTTTAAATTTCTATTTTAAAAAAATGAAACCAAGGATCGTTCTTGCCGTTTTGTAAATAACTTGCTTTTTAAGGGCACTGAATTTTCTGTTGGATAATATTTTTTCGTTGTGACAACATCGTTCATCTGCAGGTCATTGGAATTCCCATGGGTACAAACTGTGCACCTCTCATTGCAGATCTTTTTTCTGTTCTGTGACGAACGGGACTTTATGAAAAAATCTACAGAATGACGCCGTACAAAACAGTGATCAACTTATATCAATTTTCAACGATAACAGCAGGTATATCGACGAATTCTTATTATTGACATTCCCAGTTTTTAGACTATGTCGGCCCTATATACACCAAGATTTGAAACTTAATAAAGCAATAAATTATTCGAAATACTGTCCATTTCTCGATCTAACTATCTTCGTTTACTCTGGTTAAATTAAAACTAAGATTTATGATAACATGGATGATTTTGATTTCACTGTTTCTAATTTCCCTTTTCTTGATGGCGACGAATTTAAGGAAGAAGGTCTTGCGAAAATACTTTTGTCAAGGAAATAAAATCAATATCAACACACTTCAATAAGCATGAGCTCTTCCATTGTAAATCGTGATCACTGGGACTGTCAAAAGATACCTGTAGTTTATTCTATTCATTTGATTCAATTAGCAATCTCCGATTCAAATGATCTCTTGAACAACTTGAAAACCCGGTCACTTTCAAAGACCCACTCGTTGAAAACATTCGATTTTTCTACACTCTATACTACTCTTCCCCACTCAAAATTGAAAAGTCGCTTGATTGATCTTATCATGAACGCATTTACTTACATAAAAGGACAGAGCTTTAAATAAATAGCCTTAGCATATACATCTACCTATTTTACTAAGAAAGTACCAAAGAGTAATACACGATAGTACACTGAAGAACGGGTGATCAGCTTGCTGGAATTTCTCATTGACAACATATTTGTCCAGTTCGGAGGCAATTTATTCCAACAGACAGTCGGCATTCCAATTGGCACAAATTGTGCTCCTCTCTTAGCCGAACTTTTTTTGTTCACTTACGAAACAGAATATCTGCAAAATGTGGTCAAACAAAATAAAATCAAAGAGGCTAGATCCTTTAATTACTCATACAGATATATTGATGATGTCTTTTCGCTTAATAATAGTAAATTTGCCGACTATATTCCATTACTATCTCACCAGAACTTGAAATAAAGGAGACTAAAGACACTTACCATTCTGTTTCGTTTTTAGATTTACAACTGGAGTTTGACGACAGTGGCAGCCTCAGCACACGAATTTCTGACAAAAGAGACGATTTCAATTTTGATATTGTAAACTTCCCACACCTCGACAGTAATATTCCGTCTTCCCCAGCGTATTTAGTATATATTTCTCAATTAATCAGTTACGATGGAGCATGTAGTCAGTATCAAAATCTTTTGCAACGACACAGATGTTTAATTCGTAAGCTCTTATATCAGGGCTTCCGTAAATGCAGATTAATAGTTTTTCTCACGAAATTTATTGGACGATATCCAGATTTGATTGATAAATATTAAGTTCCAATTTCCGATTTTATTGAAGACGATTTTGATTAAGTGTTAGCTTCTTCTTCGAGGTTTCTCTTTATGCCACTTTGGTATGATTTGTGATCCGAGCAACAAAAACATTTTATCTGTACCGTGAGACAAAGCTTGTACATTGAACGACATTTTACCTGTGTGAAAAAAATTCAATGTTTTGACAATATTATGGCTTTGATTTGGCACACAGAAACTATAGTCATTTAAGCGGGAGGAACCTGGTATTACATGTACAACCATTTTATTTATAAAATGCCCGTTCAAAGTCGGGAATATGACGACTTGCCACAAATGTTCTGTGTTGGGTTGTTTTTCCTTGATTCTGTCGTATGTTTTACGGATTTTCCTTACTGGTCTCTCCCTCTGATTGATTCGGACTTCTGTTGTCACTTTTATTCAGAACTTTTTGAAACTATATGTAAAAGACAAATGATGAGATTTCTTAGTATGGCTGACTATTATAGCAAATTTTGTTGTAATTAGTAAAAATGAAAAGATATGGAGTGAATGTACATGTGACAAAAACGCACACGATACATAGAAAAATCTAGTTTATCAAGGACAAGGCTTTTACTCCTGTCTACATTTTGATGTCGCCTGAAGGTCTTCAACTAGAGGTGAACAATATTCACCCTATCAAGCGAGATCAAGAAGGCCCTTAGCGTGCACTTAAGCGGTATTCTTGACAAAAATTATATTAAGGTCACTCCCTTGCTCCCCATCCGCCATGGAGTGCCAACTTGGGCGATGCTCAGGGTTATCCAGCTGAAAGCAACAAGAGAGAATAAAAATATGTCATTGAAGCAACACATGTCGGGAGCGGTTGTAATTGTTGTAATTGTTCAGTTATTTCTGAAAGTTTGGCAAATCTTTTTAAAAAAGGGATAGTAATTTTGCTTGGAATGAAAAAGGTCCAGTTGCATTTAGCAAATTAGAAGCCATACTTAAATCACATTAAGTTTTTTACTCCTGATTTTGACAAAGTTTTAAATAAGTTGTTCTTCCTAGTTTCGTGGGTGCTGTTTTGTTACCGGATAATAATATTAGAGTTGAATATCCAGTTTGTTATTTAAAAATAAATAAGTAGCATATTGTCGCTACAACGAGAACTAGGTTGATTATGGAATTTCTCACATCAAGTTAAATAAATTTTGAAAATGTTTGAAACCAAAGATTGCCAAGTTTTTAAACATTTGAAATTTTTATTTAACAAGATGTGAGAAAATTCATAATTAACATGTTGAAGTCGTAGAGAAAATGTCTCTCTATTGAAATAATGTAAAAAAAAACACCAAAGATAATGTTCCAAATATATTTGGCGGGAAATTTCCTGGAAGTTGTTCTCTCTCAAGAGATATGAAATAAGCTTATCACATAGGCCAAACTCTAGTAAATTTGCTAGAAATTAGAGTGAGAAAAAATATACTCTTGAGAAGAAAATGTCGTTTTAAGCTATTCAACATTTTGAGGTATATTAAGCATCTTATTTTTAACAATTACTTTTTTCAGTGAATTTAAAATTGTTTAATTATTATAAATTATAATTCAACTTAATTAAATTTATGTTTCATATTTACAACCTAATATTTTTAAATAATATATAATGTAATATAAAATAAATAATAATTATTTTAAAAACATATTATTATATATATAATATTATTAACATATATTTTATTATTATAATTGTTTATATAAAATTTTATTATTTAATTATTATATCTAATTTATGATTAATAAGGAAATTGGACTTATTTTTTTTTTTTTAATTTGAATTATCTTGTATTTTTCTGCATTTCATAATTCATTCATTTTTTAACCTCACATATTTCGATAAACTGTGAATTGTAAGTTAATTTAATCAAGAATATTATTAATTATTTTATTTGATCAAGACTAGAACATAAATTACACAAAGGACTTGAATAGTAATTATCGGCTTATTAATAAACATAGTCAAAGCAAAAATTGCATCAGCTCAAAGTCATGGCAATTTTTATAAACAGAAAAAAATGTAAGTTTCGGCAGTTTAGAACTCTGGCATAGAGTATACGGACCCCGTATTTCTAAAATCTGTATTTTCTTGAAAGTTTATTTTATTGTTTATTGTTATTCTGGGTATGTATTATTAAAATCAATATAATTTTAAACGGAATATTTGTGTTTGCTTTCGCAAGACTTTTCCCCGCAACTTCCTCTCGTGTTGAAATTTTCAAACCGAAAACATCATTATATGGTTATCTTAAACAACAATTTAAAAAAATAAAATATTATTGAGAAGTCAAAGTTTATTTATATATGTATTTAGTTGTGGAAGAGGGGTGATAAGATTAAAAAATATATTATTAAACTATTCATGATTCACAGAATCGTTCAGTACCTCGTTTTCTTGGTAAAGTATGCTCGATTAGATTAACTCTATGGCGTAACAGCTGAAAAAACTAATTAAAAAATTGATCAAAAGTTTAAAAATAAGTTATATATTTCAATACAAGAATACATTTAATGCTTTTTAATAGTACATTTTTCGGTAACATTTAAAAAGCCATTTGCTAAATTGACAGATGGTAACTTTTTTTGTTTGATTATATAATTTTGATGACTAATAATTAAATGCACGGAGACGTGTTAATATATTAGAAATCTTTTTTTCAAATGTGATGGATAATGTTTATATATACCCATATTAAATGTAAATCGTTATTCGATATTTTTATAATTTTATTTCGTTGAAATTGTATACGTTATATAGACATACTGTTATTCGAAACGCAAACAGGTAGCAATGGCAAAACAAGTTGAGAACTCTACTGGTAGTCAATATTTACAGCCTAGCCCATACCGATCCCTAACTATTTTCCCGCTACAAAATAACATGTTTTAGTGAGTATTTCATTAAGTGTATTCTTTTTATTTATTTTTGTGTTAGTTCCCACTTACATCTGAATTTAAATATAAAATAGTTCATATTAACAAAACACAAAACATTTAAACGTTGTATATCGGCTAATATCAGAAATAATGTCTTCCCTGAAACGACGACAGACATATAGTGTCTACAGTGAGAACTCAGTTGGTTATGATATTTCTCACAACGAGTTAAATAAATTTTGCAAATATTTGAAAACGAGGCTTGCCGAGCTTTAAATATTTGAAAATGTATTTAACATGATGTATTGCTCGCGATAGTCACAAAAATGCGGTATACCTAGTATTTCGAAAGAAAACTGGGGTTTTCTTGCGAAATATCAGGTATATAGGGGTTTTCGACGAAAACCTCTACTCTCCGATCGGTTCGGTATCGAAAATTCGAGTTTTTACCGAAAACGCTATTCATAGTTTTATCCAATTGGAGACGAGAAACGGAAATCGCTATTTGATATTTAACGTTCGTCCAATCAGAAACGGAAACCGGTATTCAGAGTTTCTGTTTATCGCTTATAATTCTTTCTTTTTTTTATTCAACTTTCGTAATTTTTATTAGTTATATGTATTTTGATATTATAAGTAAATAATCAAATAGAATTGTGTCTGTGACACTTTTGGGGTGCAAATGGATATGTCAGATTCGCAGGTCATGGGAAGATTCGATCTCGACTGTCTATATTCACCTTAACCAGTTAAAAGTCGTGAATATAGCCGCTTTAGACTTAGTTAAAAAAAAATTATTTAACAAATCTCTGCAGGAAAGATTTTTATTTTCATATAATTTGACGTGTCTGAGACATATAATTAAATGTCTCTGGATGTGTACTCTGTTTCAAAATAAAAAACGCATAGAATTTGGCATAAAATAGGAATGAAAAATAAATATTTTTATTAGCGGTAAAAATAACAAAAAAAACTCAGTCTTAAAACATGATCAAAACAATTCAGTGATTTAATTTCATTTTATTTTTCATTTCATTACATCCTTTCGAAGGAGTTTTATAATTCGCGAATTTAGAAATTTCGGACTAAAAATTTACTTTTCATACTTATTTTATGCTAAATTTGGTGATTGTTTTTATTTCGCAACATATCAAACTCGTTTGAAAAGATATCATGAAGTAAAATTTTCAAAACACTTAATTGTTTTTGTCATTTTTAAAGAGTAAGTTTAAACGGTAAACTTAAAATTTTACTTTTCCTACCTTTAAAATGCTACATTCCATGAAAATTTTAACTTCGCGAATTATAAAACTCTTTTGAAAGGATATGATGAAATAAAAGTATTACACGTAAAATTATATGAAAATTAAAATGATTTGTTAAATTAAATATTTTTTAAACTAAATCTAAAACGGCGATATTCACAACTTTTAACGTGAATATAGACAGTTAAGATCAAATCCTCCCATGTCCCGCGATTCGCAGCCAAAAAGTATCACAGGCACAACTCTATTTCATTACTATATCAAAATGCACAAAATGAATAAAAATTAGGAAACTTGAATAAAAAAGAGGGAATTAAAAGCGATAAACAGAATAAACGACTCTGATTGCTTTAATTAAACTCTGAATACCGGTTTCCGTTTCTGATTGGACGAACGTTAAATATCAAATAGCGATTTCCGTTTCTAGTTTCTCATTGGCTAAAACTATGAACAGCGTTTTCGGTTTAAACTCGAATTTCCAATCCTGATCGGAAACTAGGGTTTTCGTCGGAAACCCCTAGTTTCCGTTCAATTTCAATCGGAAACTAGGATTTTCGACGAAATACTATGTATACCGATCGGAAATCCCTACTAACCATGCGGTATACCTAGTATTTCGCACGAAAACCCCTGCGTGTCGAAAAGATGTGACAAATTTCATAATTAACGTGTTTAAGTTGTAGAAATGTTTCTCTAATGATACAATATAATCCTGAGGATTATGTTCCGAATAGATTTGATGTGAAATTTCGCGCAAGTTCTGCTCACTCTAGAGATGGGAATATTTTTATCACAACGACCAGGCGTTTGTTAAATTTGAAAGAAATTACAAAAATATTGTTTTACCCTTTGTCTGTGGTTCTTATTTTGTTTGTTTTCTTCTGCAACGCCTTATACATTCATGCCCGACGCACAACCCGTTTTGTTTTTTTACCTGGATGGTAGATATTTTGCATGTGCTTGTATCTTCATGAGGTGTATCGAGTACCAAAATTTCCTTCTTGTGAACTTGTGATTATTAGAATACAGCGCAAAAATATTGTCAAACCTGTTAAGTCAGGGATTTGATAAGGCTTTGTTACTTTCATACCTCCAGAAATTCTATATCCGTCATCGTGATCATTAAAAGATATGACGTGTAGATGTCCCAAATGAAAACGGAAATTTCAGCTAGATTTCACGTCTCCACTAATTTGACATTACCAGTTTCAACTTGACCCTGGAATTGACTTACTATTGGCGTGACGGGTGCCGCTAGTGAAGCAAAACATGTTTTCAGTTTACCCTTCCGGAACACCTGATGTCACTTCTGGTTTTCATTGGAATTCACAATGTTAGATCCTTAGTTCTGAATATCTTATTTTATTTCCGTTCCTTTTAGCTGTCTCATGTCTTTGTTTTGTCTTGGTTTTTCTGTGTTCTCGTTTTTTTTTTGCCATACCTTTTGACTTTGATTTTTTTGTAACGATCACATTCCTTGTTCCTTCGGTATTCTACTGCCGTTGTGAGCTACCTTGGCCATTGAGGTCAAACTATTGAACCTGTCCGGCCTATAGTTTTTTTTTAATATTGGTAAATTCATTTGAATTGACTGCGAAATTTCATTATTTTTATCTAATGTGAACGATAAAAGTTAATCTTAAGGTGTCACAAAAATTATAATCGCACATAATACATCTGCCTTAAAAATGTGTTTGCTGCGCTAGCAAACAGTATCCGGTTTCAGTATATTATTTATTTTAAAGAGTAGTAAAGCTAACAGTGCAATCCAAATGTTTTGGCACAGGCAAGGGAAAACTTCTAAAATAAATTTCAAGAAACTGAAACGAATACAAAAATTGAATATTCTTCTAAAAGAATCCCGTGTAAAGAGTAATAGAAAATTTCACATTCTAAGCCAGTTCATTTGTTGGTCACAAGGAAACTGATCAGCATTGTCTTATGTGTTATGATTTTAAGTGAGTATTACGTTTATGACAGTCTTCTCGTTAGCCGGGACCAACTGCAGATCAATTTTTATGTATCACTGTATTATTGATTAGAAGTTACGTCCCTTAGTTTGTTATTAAAATGAGGGTTCAAAAGAACCTTTTTTGCATAGTTCCAGCTTGATTAGTTATTTAAATTGGAAATACTTGAAAGCAAAACGTTAAAATGCCATAATACTAAATTGAACGCCCTAAACCAAGATAACATTATTAAAAAAACCAATCACCTGTACAGAACAAGATGTGTTTGTGAAACGCTACATATGCCCCCAGATGCTACCGTAAAATATATGAAAATGCCAAATTTTACCTCTTTCTGACCTTTGCCACATTGATCTTTGACCTATTTTTTTTTTTTTTTTTTTTTTTTTTTGCATATATATGTTCCTCCTAACAAGACCTATACACCTGCAAAGTATTAAAAGTCTATCTCACATAGTTAAAAAGTTGTTTATTACCATAGAAATACCCAATTAATCCCCTTTATTCTGAAACAGATGAAGCCCCTTTGGGCCTCTTGTTTATTGAAATGGTTTTAATTATTAAATATATCTGTTTAAACATGAAAAAAGAAACCAAAAAAAAATAATGCACCAAGATCCTACAAAAAATTTTAAAATTCATTTTTTCCGTTTGCCCCCTCTTGTGCCTCTTGTTTCTCAAAAACGTAAATGCTACCTCAGATTTGTCTGCATACTACAGTTGTGCAATTTTATTAGCAATAAATTGAAACAAACCCCGTCTCAGTAGGCTAAATAATAAGGATTCTAAAGTGAAATATGTTAAAACGATCAATTTCAACCCTTTTTGACCTCTGTGACCTTGACCTTTGAGCTGACCTAATTTTTGGTGCATATTTATGTTTCTTTTGACCAATGCACGTGCCAAGTATGAAAATTCTATCTAACATAGTTCAAAAGTTAAAGCCATATAGCCAAGGTTCAAGTCTCGGACGCACAGACAGACACAGAGACAGGACAAAAACAATATGCCCCCGATCCTCGATCTGGGGGCATAAAAGCGATTATTTTCAAAGTTCATTATAATCATTGCCTGAAAAGACTCGTGTTATCAAAACATTTCAGGTTGAAATTTTGTAGAGACCCTCTTGAAGTCCAGAAAAAATAATTTTCATGAGATAGAGTTGCAAAATTTATCGCTTTAATTTTGGAATAGACACGTGCGATTGCCTTGAAATTGATTACATGTACACATGTTTTGGCGTTTACTTTATAATAGACGTTGCGTTTACTTTATGATGGGCATTGCAAAAAGGACATACATGTAGGTTGACGTGACGTAGGGTGACTGGGCACGTTTAGGAATAGAAACGAGCGTCATACGCACCTGTATTGAGTTTTCGAGTGTGACATATATATCAGGGATTTGGCATTCCGTTCCTTAATTGTGGTCAAGTGACAGCCGAGAACATGGCATATTTTATTTTCTATTCCACTAAAATAACATGAAGGGATATGGAATTACTGCAAATGAGACAATGTCTCTATAAATACATGGTCAAACCAAGCAATCGAACAACGCTTTTATTGTTCATTGATACATTGTTCCATGCCTACCAATAAATTAAAAAAAACTTAAAGCACTATCCCTCTTTGTTGTAACTCATCTGGATTTCCCTTTATCCCCAACGGATAAATCAACATTCAAGGCCTTTTCAGGTAAAACTCGTGAGAGTGACACAATATCAACACCAAAGATTTTCACATGTTCAGTTCATAATCTGCTTGCCCATTACCCAATGAAACATATCTGTTATTTCATCACATATGTTGCATGTTTTTATAAGTTGACAAAAGACAGTAAATAATAAAGATTTGAAAATTTTATATTTTGATTAACTGATCAATCCAATGCCACAGTTGTGGTTTTATGGTTTTTCGGACAACGTATAAGGATCGCTATTGTGCGCGATCCCATCGTCCTCACACATAAGTTCCAGAAGTTATTCATTCTAAACGTTTCTTCGCTGTGTGTTTGAAGTGCTGCCATATACAGAAATCACACCTTAAGAAATTAAAAAAAGGAAAAGAAGAAAATACCACCAAAGAGACAGAGGGTAACGCCAACAAGAGCGGCAGGACAAAAAAAGGAAAGACGATGGAGAAAGAAGCATGACAAGGCCGACGGTAGCAAAAGAGAAACATAGACCAAGGACCACGTAGGAATACTAACAAGATAGATTACAGAATAGTTGTGTAATGTATATAGGTTTTCGTTTTAAAGACAAGTCGGAAACCAGTTAACGTTTTTCTCCAATTGATGAAAATATTGTTTCATAATGTGGACTTCACTTAATATAATCCCGGGAACACAGTGTACACGACACAGTTAGGAATTACGTCCCATTAGAAATAAAAAAATATGATATAGAATGGGAAGTTCATTGATTTATCGATCTTGCTAAAAACCGAAAAGGAAGCACAAAACGATACAGAGGGTTACATCAAATCTAAAAGGGGGACATGTGCATCGAAAAATCGTCATCGGGTGAAGCCCTTACAATGCACGAATAAACATCTGCATTCATGGTTTTTCGAGAGTGTTTATTTGAAAAAAAAGTACAATGATCCAAGAATTAATGAAGTACATAAGGGACATAAGATTACCGACCACAAAGATCCTTAAATTGGACAGCATACTATGAGCAATTCAAACTTAAATTAGCTAAATATCCTTACATGTCTTGGGGTAAAATACATGGGAATTATTGGATGTTACATGTGACAGGTTCACAATCCACGAGCCCCCAATAAATCAATCATTTCGTGCAGAAAGATATTCTCATCAACCAGGAATATTTTATAGTTAATATCTGAAAAATATCTTATTCTTGTAAACAGTAATTTAATTGTTAATGTTTTATGCAGTAGCCTTTTTTAACTTAATTTAAGGTCATAAAACAATTTGATGACTGTTTTAGATAAAAGTTTAGTGATTTTCTTAGGACTGTCCCGTAGGTAAGTTTTTTGACGTTTCAATATCAGCTTACTCGTTTAGTTAATTATTAAGAAAAAGAAGGGAAACGGGGAATGTGTCAAAGAGACAACGACCCTAAGGGGAGCAATAACAACTCAAAGCCACCATAAGATCTTCAATGAACGGTGAGGAAACCCCACACCCAACGGTAGGTCGGAGTTGGCCCCTAAATAAAAGAGTAATCAAGTTCAGCGAAATAAGCATCTTCCTAGACTCCGATAGACATAAAGTGAACTAACTAGAAAACAGACAAGACACACATAGGCTTAATAAATTTCCTGACTTAGGACAGGCGCAAACCTGCTGCGGCGGGGTTAAACTAGTTTTATTGGGCCCAAACCTTCCCCCTATAGCCAATGTGATAAATAAAAAAACGATCGTAACAACAGTAAAATTCAGTTGGCAACAGGACTTAGTCAACTGTGAAAAATGAAACTGAAAGAACTAAATATACGGACATAAACATGAAATCACAAGAGACTACAAGCAGTTAACTGACATGCCAGCTCCAGACCCATTACCAACTGACAAATTAAGTTATGTACCCTCAGTATACAGTTTCCATCAAGATCCCTTCCTGTG